>VWZI01016747.1:207334-258042 GCA_013396835.1 Psilopogon haemacephalus | reverse complement strand
ACCTCCACACAGAAGCCCCCCCCCCAAAAAAAAACCAAAAAACACAACAACAACAAACCAGAAGAGCAGTGAATAGAAATGGCAAGAATCAAAGCTTTAAAATTAATAACCCAGAATAATATTAGCCTATAAAAGAAAGCAACTTCAATGAATGCATCAGAGTGCAGGGCTCAGGGTACTGTGGATAGTTTCAATTTGCATTCTTGGGCTGGAAAAAAGCCAGCTCTGAGGTGACCAATTTCTTCCTACCTTTTTCAGTCACAGTTCTTTTTAACAGGGTAAAGAAATGTTCTCTCAGAAACATTCAGATTGTTATTCAAAGTACTTAATTCTGAAGAAAATGATAGGAACTACTAAATAAAAGCTTTCTGAAGTATTATAATCAGATGCAGGTCAAAGAAGCTTATTCCAGTTTTAATGGTGTTTTAAGAACTGCATGTAATTCAGCATTTCTATTTTAAACTTAGCTAGAGAGTGAAGAAACAGCTTTAAAATACCAAAATCAATACTTGTGTCACTTAATGCAGTGGTAAACCTAGGTTCAATAATCTGTTGAGAAGTCCTACTCCACAGATTATTCTGTCAGGAGTTACCTTGGATCTCACAGGTTTTGTTTCATTAATTAGGATACCATACTTAACTAGATGGGCAAAAAGATTTCTCACTCTAGTACCATATTGAAGTACTTCACCATAACATAATAGAATCAACTAAATGGACCAAATCAGAGTGGTTTAGAGACTTAACAGAAAAATTGAAGTTGAGGGGTTTTAATGCAAGGTAAGATGCTCCAAAAGAAAAGACTCCCTGTGTCACCCCACATACCATTAAACTGTTAGAAGACTTCCAAGATCTTAAGTGGCAGTGAGCTTTATCATTAATGCTCTCTATGTGGCATTTCTATGAATGGAGTGAGTCTGGATGGAACAATTCTGCAAGAATTTCACTTAAACCAGCCCTCACAGCTGGAGAACAACTTGAAAAAAAATTAATTGCATAGAAATAAACAAGGTAAATAAAAGAGGTCTGACACTTTAGAGCTTTTTCAAAATGAGCTGAGGCTGAAGCCTTAGAATTGATTGCTGGAGCTGCCAAAACAGCAACTGTGCTCCCTCAGCTGAGCTCGCTGTACACTTAGGCAAGACCTACGCTTCTCCAGAACACACATGAACTAGACAGCTGTAATCCTAAAAATACACAAATTGTAACCAGTAATGAGACAGTTACTATGTGGCTGCAAGGACATATTTATATCTGCGGTTTTTGCATATGGATCTTTAGTTCTGCCACGACTTCTCTGGAAGTTGCAGAGATGCAGAAATTACATGGCTTGGAGTATTTGTCATGGGAAATTTTCAAATTAAGTAACTTAAGCAAGTTTGTCAACTCCTCTTAAAAAAGGGATGGATATAGGCAGGAACAAGGCTGAGGCTTACAGAAGACACGGGGTAGGAACTATGCATGGAATAAGCCATTTAGTTTGAATGACCATTAAGTAAAGTATCATGCAAATAAAGCACAGCTTTCAGATTTCCTGAGCTATCTTTGCCCCAGCACAGGCAAAATGTTTCCAACTGAAGATTGAAACCATTCAGGCCCTATACTTGGCAACCTGCCTCTTCCTTGGAAAAGCAAGAAACAGAGCAGGGTAAATATTGCCTCATGTCAGACTCCAAAATAGACAACCATTTTCCCCTGTGCTGCCAAACCTCTATTCAAGTCCCATATTCCAATGTTCAGCAATCAGTCATGCCACTGCTGCTAGAGACAGCAAGTTTAGCTGCAGTTCTCAATGCTGCTTCCACTCCAGTGAATGGGAACATTATTGCACATATTAAGTGCATCTACCCACACCAAAAGGGTAGAATCCACAGACCTCACTGAGCATCAATCAGTTCTGAATTATAGAAGAAATTGCACTGCTACACAATACCTCTTTATGACATAGAGGACAAAAGGTGCTTTGTTTGCACTTACACTTCACACTTTCAGCCCTTCATCAAAAATAACTTGTTCTTCCCATTGCACTATTTCTGCAGATGCCAGAAGTTCATTGCTATCAGGATGCCTCGTACATTTTACAGGCAGTTTCAAAATTCTTCCTTTTTTTTTTTTTTGTTTGGTTTTGTTGTTTGTTTTTTTTTCCTGCAGTGAGGTGGCAGTGTGTTAATTCCTTACAGCTATTTATATTTTATCTTTGTTCTTGCAAAAATGGCTTTCAACTGTATAATCAGAACATTGCGGTCCTCTTCTGCTTTTGTTAGCTAAGCATCCCTTAAACAGCAAGGCCCTAACACTGCCTTTAACCACTTATCTGACTTTTAATGGGTAGCAATCAGAGGCATCAACATTTTTTTTAAAAACTTGGCAAACAGCTGTGCTACAGACTTAGATCTACTACAAACTGGTACCCTTACATTTTAAGCAGAAGTGTTAAATTCTAATTATATCACTACCTAACCCTAAATTTGTAAGATTAACTGAACTTACTAGTGCAACAACATTTTATGGACGACATTTCAAAATTTAATAAAGAAAATACAGCTGCTAGTTAGATTAAGAGATGGTCTGTGCCTTACAGTCTGAAATAAAAGCTAAAACACCAGAACTCTGGGCTTAAAAGTAAACCACCACCAAATGCTGTTGTCCCGCCACAGGAAAGAGCCTGCATGGAAACCACTTTAAAAAGTAGATACACAAATCCCACATTTCTATGCACAGCCTTTCATGATCTTTGAAAGGAAATTCCCTTTCAAACCGAGGGAGAAGAAACATCCTGTGAAGTGCCTGAGCAGCAACTTGTCCTTGCAAAACCTCAAGCAAATCCATCATGGCACAATACCAGAAACACACTCAACGACTGGGACACAATTACTGGCTGCACAAAACCATTATGAACTGCATAAGCCATACCATGGTGTCTGATGCCTTTGCAGAACGGTTAGGAAGAGGGTACTCTGGACAGGTTTGTGAAGAGCACTCCTTGTCACAAGGATGACTTTCCTGAAGAGAGCTAGCACTTTTCCATAGGGAAAGTGCACGTAGTAAGAATGCAGCATTAATATTGAATGCAGTCCTACTTTATGTCCATAGCAACCAATGAATGATAGTCAAAACATCAGCAATTCTCAGCTATAAGATGTTCTGTAAGAGACATAATTGTTATATCAGAAATTAACCACCAACGCTTTTACAGAAATCTAAAACCTCTCTGGGCAGTCCACATACAAAGTAACAAAATAAAAGCTCTCATCTAAGTAAAACACTTTCAGAGGCTGCTAAAGAACCCTTGAACACAAGCATTTAAAAAAATTTAAGCATTGCCTATATTATCATTTTCCAAATAAAAAAGACAAGTAATAAAAAAAACCACCCTAGTCCTCACCTCTGGGCTTCATTTTTTCCCTCTTTCACTGACAGTGATGTTCCATATCAATTTCAAGTGAAACAAAACAATCAACATCTGAACCTGTTAAACTGGCACACAGCTTTCCTCAGAACTTGAAAAGTACTTGAGAAACTTTCTTTTTCAGAGTGTTAAGTATTTTCATGGGGTTTTTTTGTTGTTTTTTTTTCCCCACTTAATCTGAAAATGAACAACTTGGTGAAGCTGGCCTACTGCCTTCCCCTAAATCCAAAGTAATGAACTTGATCCTAAGAAAAAAACAAGGCCTGACTTAACAGGTCAGAAACAAAACAGATCTACCATCCATACCCTAGTACAAGAAATACTGCCCTGATCTTACAGTTTTCGTTTCTCTCACAAATACTCGCCTGACTGAGTTTTCAAAAGTTCAACTAGGAAAAAGAAAGATCCCTTCCCAGAATTCCTGCAGCCTGGACAACTCACTCAAGCCAGTTTTATTTTTCCAGCCCAGTAATACACCATCAGCGTCTCTCTTTCAAACAGACACAGCTACACAAATCACTGAAGTTCTTCTGTATCAGCAGATACCAACATGTGCTGTTCTATTTGCAATAACAGATTAGGTTCTTCAGATTACATATGAAACTAGATGGTCACAGCAAATGAGCTTACTGTTAGCCTTAGCCAAGGTGTCCCATAGAGAGAAGCACATCACCATTTCCTTAGTATTTTTCCTAGAGGCAGCAACGTTCCTCTTTCCTCCTCTATGTAGTATTCTCTCTCCAATTGGTACATTATTTGTAACAGTAAGACTGACAGACTTAGCATATGCATGTGTAGATATGCTTCTGGAATTGGTACTGCTCAAGAATTAAAGGCTGAACTCCACAGTTTCACAGTGAAATGCTGTTTTGCAACTAGACATAAGCTTAAATCCAGAAAGCCGGGATATGTCTTAAAGCTGAGCTACTTTTCCACTGACTTTTGAGATTTACATTCCAATGCTGAATTCTGTATGTCTCTCCTCTCTAACACCAATGCTTCGGCCTTTTTAGCTGTTTGAAAAAAATGTTTGCTACAGAAACACAGGTAAAGGAAACTCCATGATTAAGCATCAAACAAACTAATTCTGCTTGGTTAAAGGTAAAGATTAGTTATGATGCTACACATGTTCTTAGGGTCCAAGTTCTTCTGCTTCCCTGTTCATCAATCTCTTAAATTCCCTCAAACAGGAGCTGTAACAGTCAAAATAAACTCACTAAAAACACAGCAGCAGCTATACCAGTTCTGTCTGTCCACATCATACCCATCTGAGATCCACACTATGCATTTCACATACTGGTTTTCATATTGTATTGATCAATGGGAAGAGAAGCTACACTACGAGGCAAAAACAAACCTTTCCAGTTATGACTATTGAAGATAAAGAGCAAAGCTCAATACGGGATGCACAAATCCTGTATTCTTCATATTCTCACGAATCCCTAAAACAAGGCAGAACAGGAACTCAGCAGGTTATGTAGGACAGCGCCTGCCTCAAGGCAGGATCTACTTCCACATCTGCGTCAGAGAAGTCAGCCTTGAAGTATTAACATTTCTGTAAGCAGTGATCGATAGGGCAGACCTTCTGCTCTGTTGCTTGCGTGCTTCACTGAGAACAGGGGGCTGTTTTGCTGAGGAGCTGTTAGTATCTTTCCTAAATTTCCCTTGTTGAGGCTTAAACCCAACATTTCTCCCATCCCCTTTACAGCTTCACATATGTACTGCCAGACTCAGGCTTTTGATTGTTTGCTCTGATGTTCAATTCCTACTTCTCCATGAATTCAGTATTAGTAAGCCAATTTAAACTTTCTGTAAGAAAACAAAAACAAGTGTTGAAAGATCAAAGTTTTATAAACACAGTCCACAGCTGCAGGTTGTACAAGTCCTGTAAAAATTCTGTTATCCATTTATGATGCTGGAAATCCCCTAATTTTAGAAACCAAACCGCTCAAGATTAAAAAGTGTATCTATAAAAAAAGTTTTCACTGGGTTATGTCTAACACCTAAAAAGCATTTAGATGAGATATTTCTGCAAAGACACTCAAACAATTTTAATGGCTCTAAACACTAGTAGTCACATCTTTAAAACAATTTCAGGTTTACTAAACGAGTTAGGAGAACCTTAAGACAACCACAAGAGGGTTTCAAAACTTAGTAAAAAAGATTCATTTAAAGCTTCTTGTTTACAAAGCCATTCAAACAAAACCAAGGGTTTGACACGAGCGTGAAAAGTTTAAAGATTAGGGATTGCATTACATTCCTTTTAACTGTGGAAAAAATGGCACAGGAATGTACTGCAGGCAAGTCTCACACCTCCTTTTACCATCACCATGCTGTTATAATCAGCTCTCTTCAAGCTTTTTTTTTTTTTCTTCTGTGATCTTAAATACTACAGGATTATAAAAATGTACCACAGCTTGCTGGTGGCTGTGCATTGGGTGGGAACGGTTATTGTTCATTGCTAACATCAGTTCATGCCTCAAGAGGTAGAGATTTGTAATGTTTAATGTTTAAAGCTGTGCAGCATTTCAGAAATCAGCAGATTTGTCACATTAACTTCTTAAAAATACTTAACATAGTTTCCAAAGACTATTCAAGCATCTTAAGCTTTTGCAGTCAAAAATATCACATGCCTATCTTAAACACACTTCAGCACTAAAATGCTGGTAAAACCTTTCACAGCTACTATTATTTCAAATCAGAAGTTTGAGACACAGAATCCACAGTTGAGCACCAGTCTGGTCAGAGGAACAGAATGTATGCAAGCTATGTATAAACTGATTAAAATAAAGTGTTTTTAATACAAGATTTACAAATTTGACACTAAGCAATAAACTCCAAAAGAGGACAACTGGGCAGCTATGAGTGGTGCGAGAGCACAGAGCAAAGTGACAGAAAAGGCTACTTCCTACCAACAGTGGTTTCGGCAGGGCCATATATGGTCTAATGATGTAACAGGCTGCCAGGTCACAGACAGCCCAGAGATGAGAAGTGACACTCAGAGGATCCACCAAGGATACTCTAGCAGAGGTCAGCACAGATTGCTTAATTTCTTCTGTCTTTGCTTGAATAGAAATCAGTACGTTGTCCTCCAAACACTCCCCACCAAAGCAAGGGCTATCCATCTGCCCTGGACGCAGATGAAGAGTATTTACTCTGAAAAGTGAATTCTTTTGTGTGTGGATGTATCGCTGTATCCCCACAATTTTTATTTGTCAACACTAACAGACAAGCTAAGATTCAGGTAACTCAGCCAAATCTCAGACTGCAAATTCAAAAATACAAATATGGTTTGCTTCTCTTCCACGTGGACTTTTTTCCTAGTGGTATGTTTAGCTTCTAGTTGGAATAAATGGAACAAAATAACCCAAGTACACTTCCAGGCTACAGAAGCCCTAGACACATTAACATCAAAAGCAAGTGACCTCCAAAAGCATGAATGTGACAGAATAAAATTATTAAATTAATCCAAGATATATGTGACTGTTATCTTCTAGAAACACAGGTACAAATCATACTACGTTTAACATGTTCAGTTGGTTAGAAGCACCAAGAAGTCACAAACACGTGGTTTGTTTAGTTCTGCTAAGCAGAGGGAAATGACCTAATTTTTCTGATATAAATTTCACAGGCCAGTTACTCAAACGCATTTGTATGAATAAAACCTACTTATCCAGAGGGACATTTGAAAAACCATTTCAGACAAAAGAAGCCCTAGTGTCAAATATTTCAGTCATTAAAACATAGAACAGCTGCATGCTCTCAGTGAGGTAGTGTCTGGAGCAAGTAGGCAAATTTTTAAATGCTTAGTATCAATGAACTTAATTTTTTGCAATTATGATGTATAAAGATTGTGTGAAAATAATTCTAGCACTGATAAGCATGGCAGTAATGTCTGCCAGGATGATGTGCTTCTGAATAGTTAATTTTAAATACGAAGTCCACTGTACATTACATGTATCTGGCAGAGTTTTTTCTCTTGGAGGGAGACACCCACCACTAAAACTCAGTAGCTACTCTCTGGTTTGTTAGGACAGCAGAAGAGAATTCATACCTGAAAATACACTTCACAGTTTTTCCAGCCACTGCAGTAGTGCCACACTTACTGAGGCAATGCTGACTACATCTATAAAAGCTGCAACATATCACGCCTCCACACCACAGAAGTTAGGAGAGCAATACCACTGTGTTCCAAATCGAAGAGAAGATTCAGTAAGTCACACTTGTCTAAACAAGTCTAACATCTTTTTCATACCTTTGATGACAGACAACACCTGTCTCTGCAGGGGAGCACAAAAACACCCCAAAAAACATTCAGTCATGCACTTCAGCACCCTGGCTCTTCTGTCAGTGTAACTTTAGCAGATTCAAAGCAGCTGACACAGAAGAGCACTGTGGGAAAGTCAGTAGCCATTGCAAAGCCTTGTTTTGAATGTATCAGACTACCACCTCAAGACTGGTTAGACCTCCAACACAGTGAGGAGCTATCCATAAATACATCCTACACGTGTCAAGATTACTGAGAAAATATAATCAAGTAGCTGGTTAAAGGCAACACAGCCACTCCAACTAGTGGAAGAAACAGACACTGCTAAACAAAAACAAACAACAGAAGTGTTACTGCCTCAAAGTAACATTAGGTGCCCAGGATTATCTAAACCTCAATTTATGAGAACAGGGTTGGAGAGAACCAACTGTGCCACAAATCCATTTCCCCAAATTTTGAAGCAACAATGTAATAGGAACTTTGCCAGTACTTTTCACAGAGCACCTTCTCATCAAGATGATCCATAGAAGTTTGCTCAAAAATCCAGCAGTACACTTACAGACTGTAATTAATGAAGGATCCATTGTGGATGTAGCAGAGGAATTGCCAGCATAGAAGACAGTGGACAACATTAAATCTGTTTGTAGTACAGCATCCTCGAAGCACAATGATTGAGCAGCTACCGGAGCCCCTGTTCAACACTAACAGAACAAAGTCTGGATGCAGAACAAAATTCTGTTTGCAACATGGACTTTCAAATTGTTTCCACATGTTCTGTATTATCTTAAAAAGAAGAAATCTCTGCTAGCATTCTACAAATATCCCAAGTCTGGACAAAATATAAATGCCCAAAGGCAAGAAGTCAAAAACCCAAACCAACTGACGTATCTTTTACCCATCAGACTTTCACGATCTTTTTCTTTCACAAGACAAATTGAGAACAAACGTTCCTTACTCTGCATTTGCACTGGTATCCTCTTAAAATAAGAGAGTCTTCACTAAGTAAAATAACAAGTATTAGAAGAAACAAAGCCCTCAGACATGCTGTCACATTAGTTGCATGTATTTTACTTTCATATGGAAAACTTTAAGCCATTTAATTAACAATTCTTGGATCTTTGGCAGCTAGAACCTCAGGTAAAATCTCCATTACCCCTGCAAAAGCCACTCAACTATGATTTGAGCACCGAAAAACTACAGCTGATGATTTTTTATACACTGGGTGAGGCAGACCAGAAAGAAGAAGGACAGGCTAACACACACCCACACACAGAGAAACATTCATCTATGGGTGAGCTGCTATACTACAGGCAATGGACTGCAATGGACCACTCTGGAACTCTCACTTAGGAACATTAAGAAAATGAAGGTATTTTCACCATGTTTCAGATTTGAATGCATTCCTATTCATTAACTATTCCCCCCTAAATATCTCTGTTTATTTTGCTCCATTGAGAAGCACCAGGAAGAAAAGTCATCTCATCAGATATTTAAGGACATAGGAGAGAATACTTTTCCTGGAATGTATGAATTTCTGAATAATACCTAAAAACAGAATGACAGGATACTCTCCTTCAATAGCACAAAGTCCTATTCTTTTTGTGAGCAAAATATAGTACCACCCACTGAACTGATGACTCTACATCTGGTTTATCTCATTTGCTCACAATGGCATACTTCCTGCCTGTATCTATTAAACACCAGTTAACACCCACTTGCATCCCAGCTCTAACAAAAACTTATACTACTCCCCATCTCAAGGCACATTTTGGAAGTAGCATTCTAATAAAAAAGGCTAAAAAGTCGCTTAATGTCACATTGTTCTGATTCCATCTAACTGCAAATTCTTTGAAAATTATTCATCTACCGTTCTTGACCAAATCAAGAAATACATCTAAATGTGTTTCCTTCAGACCATCTTTCCAAAAAATCAATTAAATTAATTCAGTGAACCCCAACACAAAGCAGGCAAATAAGTCCCATGACGATGACAGGATGCAAAGATTCATCTATTTCTACGCCTCTTCTGCAGAGAGTAGTGCAAAACCTTTTCGGACTTTGGGTACATGTGCCCAGAATAGATGAATGCTTCATTTAAATACAGGAAGCATTTGTCATTATAAGTGCAAGTCCTGACTACGAGTTAAAAAAAGGTCAGACTTTACACAGCAAGAAGTGGTTCACACCCTTTGTGTTCTGTAAAGGACGGGAAAAGTTAAGAGTAAAATTAAATGTCTAGAAACTGAACATTTTGTTTGTCACCCTGAGTAATGGCTAAATTACTAAGAAAACCAACAATTCTCAAGCTCACAGCAGTGTTCTCTCCTAGGCAGTGTTAAACCTTAATCCAAGTTTCAGCTTCCACAGAGCAATTACTCACTTTCAAATCTCTGGCAACACACCATCTCTGTTTAGTACTGAATTACAGTTCCTTCCTCCTACCAGAAAGTTAACATGAAAGGCACATAAACAAGCAACCATAACAAAGTAGAAATGTTACATACAGGTGAGTGTAAGTACACATAGCCAACTACAGCAGGGTAAAGTCTGGCATGAAGCTAGTGTGAAAGTTACCTCAGATTTATTGTTTATCTGCACAGCTTTACAAAAAAATAGCTAGTTTCAAGATTTCCACCTAGCAACATCACCTGTTTAACTACTCAGAAAATTACTTCAAGTATAACACACATAAAAAACGAATATAAGGTCCCTTAGGTGTCAGAATCACAGACTGTTTCCCGTGTATTTACTTGATTAGCTTTCCTTAAGTCGTCACTGCTTACAATCTATTGTTGAGTTGATATTAGTGTGCCTTGAGGAAGAAAGCTTTTGATTACAAAAGGAACATATGCAACAAGACACTTTAGATATACTGTATTATTATTTTATTTGTTAGGTATTAATAGTAAATATTAGTTTAAAAAATATCAACTATTATTCTTAAATGTTAAAATAATATTGCTTCTTAAATACAAGGGATGGAGAAATGGTGACACAAAAACCACCTATTTATAATGTTTTGTTAACCTGGAATGAGCTCTTGGAATTCAAAAGGGTAGTTTTAGTTTTACATGCATTAATCATGTGTAAAATACACACGTGTAAAATCGGAGAACAGAAGACACCCACTCAGAAGTTATTAGCAAATGCTTCTAACTTGAAGCCCTAGAAGGAAGCTCAGGTGTTATTTGGCAATCAAAAGAAAGGATGGATTCCTTTCCAAGCACAACTCACTGCTTACCTTACAAGTCAAACTGTAACAGGAACTCCACTTTTAAGAGAGAACACTGAGTACCCTTCCATGCAATCCAAAAGGTCTATAATTTTTGCTCTTCCAGAAAAACGAAGACAAATATTACATTATTCCAGTGCCTAGCTACATGATTTATTTCAACTAGATAATAACGTAGGATATCTCAGACAGTGATTCTTCCAAGGCATTTGTTAAATGAGTCATCTGGCCTTAAAAAAAAAAAAAAAAGCCACATCCTTTGCAACAAGAGCTGACTGTAAAATAGGTTAGTGTGTAATGAAGCATATTGCTAATTTATGTTTGCCTAAAAACCCCAAGAACAGTACTTCAAGGATATCTGAAAGAAGGGCAGCAACTCTTACCTTAACAGGAAAGCTACACTTGCCAGTGCGAACGCCTTCTTCATCAGTCTGCCACTGATGAGGCCTACTGGCCTCCGGGACATAGACATCTTTCTTTCTCCTGAAGCTTTGCCGTAATTTGTTCATTTCTCAGATCTTTGCGTTCTAGAAAAAGAAGAAAGAGAAACAAACCCAAAACTTTCAATAGGGACCAAAACACAGATTTACCCAGTCTGGGCCAAGTACTGTCATGATAAATATCCCTGTGAAAAATATGAGCTTCTGCAAATATGAATGGAATTACCTGTGAAAGCAAAATATTTTAGACTAAGAAGAAAACACAAATCCATATTACTTCTCAAAGGTCTTTCCACAGCAACTGAAGCATTAGACCCAAAAATAAATATTACTCCAAGCATAAGGTTACCCAAAATAGTTGACAGAGAAGCTCTCAGGACCGATGCACATAAAATACTGCCTCCATGGAGTCGAACACCTACCTAGAGCAACCAAGCGGGACAGGCACAGCAAAACTTCCAAGGCAGGTGTGCAATGTCCTTACCTTGCCCTAATGCTGTTCCTAAGATTCACAACCCAAAGACTGTTCCTAAAATATTAGGTGCTTGTGCTGTTCTTCAAGGACAAGTGACACGTGCACAATTTTACTGAGAGGCACAGCCCAGCACTTGCTTAGTCCACTGGCAGAAGTTATTTAATAAGAAGTGCACTGAATTGACTGTGATGTCTCGGACAAATCTCTAAACTATTACATAGTCTTACCCCTTCAAAGAAGAAAGACAGATCTGTAATTACACTTCCAAAATCTAGAATGAGGTGCTTTTTGTACAGTTCTCTGGTGTATCAGTTTCTATATGCAAGCCAATCTTTATTTTGGACATATTCACCTTCAGCAGATTCAAACTACAATTAGCCAGAAAGCTATCAGGGAAAGAGCTACTAATAAAAAGACTTAGTATTTATCCACAGAAGTAAAATTATATGGGATACATTACAATAAACACAAAAAATATGGAAGGCTTCTTGAGATACTGCACTTCTTTCCGAAAAAGAAGCCTTCTTACAACCATGACATCTCATCCTGATACCAAAAATGTTGCAGAATCCAAGGCAACAAAATCTAACTGGATTATATGCACTTACTTCCCATTACATTAACGAAAATACAATATGTAGAAATTTATGGGTGTCAAGAGGCAGCCTCTGAATGAAAGCAGCTTTCAAAGATGTTTGAATACTATTTCAAACTCTGAAAAGAACAAATGTCTCCCTCTTAAAACTATCTGACATAGCTGAGAAAAATCAACACGTTGATGTTTGTGATATCTGACACTTAGGCTTAAATTAAAAACGCAACCATTTCAAAGCTGAACAAACATTAGAAATTAAAGCATTACAGAAAATCCCTGCCAACACTGCTAATTCCGATCATCCAAATTAAATATATTGGATTGTTTTGTATCTCCTGATACACTTTAGTCATTTCAAGTGACAAAAGAAGTGAGTTTTGTCACCAACTCTCCAAACCCTCCTTCAGCAACTGATACTTTCCTCCTCAAACTGTATGTCATTGGGCAAGTCAGTTCCCACTGTATCTTACCAGCACAGCATTGACTCATTTCTCTAGAATCTTCTATCTCTCCATACTCTATTAGAAGCAACATGCAAAATTACTAAAAACACCATAATAAAACACCACAATATTACCAGAAGTGGGAATTCACAGCATGGTGATATCAGCGTTAGAAGTGCAAAAAACCATGCTCCTCACATGCACGAGTTCTGAGACAAATGAGCGCAGTGCTGCTTGTCACATTTTGGGGCCTTCTGACAGAACAATCGCAGAAACACAAAATGTTACAGGTTGGAAGGGACCTCCAGAGATCATCAGGTACAACCTCCCCTGTCAAAGCAGGATCACCTAGGGCAGGCCGCACAGGAACACATCCAAGTTGGCTTTCAAAGTCTCCAGAGGAGACACCACAACCTCTCTGGGCAGCCTGTTCCAGTGTTCTGTCATCACTACAGTAAAGAACTTTCTTCTCATGTTGAAGTGAACCTTCCCGTGTTCTAGCTTATATCCATTATTCCTTGTCCTATTACTGGGTACCACTGAAATCTGCCTGTCCTCTTGCTCTTGACACAAACCCCTCAGACATTTATAGACATTATTAAGATCCTCTCTCAGGCTTCCCACCTCCAGACTAAACAGCCCTGGTTCTCGCAATCTTTCTTCACAGGAGAGATGTTCAAGTGCCCTTATCATCTTTGCAGCTCTTCATTGGACTACCTCCAGTAAATTCCTGTCTTTTGTGGGTTGAGGAGCCCAAAACTAGATACGGTATTCCAGGTGTGGGCTCATCAGGGCAGATGAGATGGGGAGGAGAACCTCCCTAGACTTGCAGGGCACTTTTACTAATGTATCCCAGGAGACCATTAGCCTTCTTGGCCACAAGGGCACATTGCTGTCCCATAGATAATTTACTGTCCACTAGGACTCTGTGGAGCTGCCTGCCATCAGGACAACCCCTAATCTCTACAGATGCCTGCTGTTATTTCTCCCCAGGTGCAGGGCATGTCCTTCTTGAACTTAATGAATTTCACCCTCACCTAACTCCCTAGTCTGTCCTGATCCTGTTCAATAGCAGCACAACTTTCAGGTGTGTCAGCCACCCCTCTCAGTTTTGGATCATCAGAAAACTTGCTATGGGTACACTCTATACCCTAATCTAGGTTGTTAATGAAGATACTGAACAAAACCTGACCCAGTACTGATCTCTGAGGAACACCACTGGCCACAGGCCTCCAACTTGACTCTGTGCCACTGATCACAACCCTCTTAACTCTGTTGTCATGCCAGTCCACTGCACAGTCAAATCATCTATTCCACATTTTTCAAGTTCTTATGAGGATGTTACAGGAGGCTGTGTCAAATGCCTTACTGAAGTCAAGGTATATGACATCCACTCTTCTCCCTTCACCTACCCATTTGGTCACATCTTTGTAGACGGATATCAAGTTAGTCAAGAAAGATTTCCCCTTAGTAAATCCATGTTGCCTACTCCTGATAAACCCTCTTTTCTTTCATGTGGTTAGAGATGGTCTCCAGACACCTCAATAAGCATTTCTACAGCAGCAAACCACCAGATCAAACTCCACGTTTGCAGAAAATTGTGATTAAAGTTGCTTGATGAGCATCTGAAACCAGTGAGGCACTCCAAGTAATCCAAACTTCTCTTGCAAATTGGGTTGAGATGTATGGCAATGGCTAGAGACTGTCCCTGGAAGGCAGCATGTACCTACAACAGCCGCAAGCTCTACCAAACAGTGTAACAGCAGGGATAGGAAGTTGCTCATGGATTCTCAATCCAGTAACCTAGTTATAAAGTAGTACTATTTTCAGTCCTTCATAGCTGCAAAATGTTTGACACAGCCAGCAACATAAAATATTTTCTTGAACTTACTTGGCAGGATTTAGAACATGTGCACATAATAAATACCATGCACATTTCTTACCACTAAACAAGCTGAAACAGCTCCTCTATAAACACAGTTTCTTTATTTTGCAAGGTAAAACCCATTTTAAAAAACTTCAATGTGCAAAGGCAGTTCTGGAAGTTATAAGAGGAGATGCAAGGCTTTCATTCTCCATTAAGGTTTAGAGAGGCATTATAGTAATTTAGTTATTTATTCTGCTGTACCAGCTGCAGACAGAGGAGTCTATGCATCACTAAATCTAAAGGAACCAGAATTTCAAGGTGGGGGAAGTCTATCACCTCAGACAGGTGACATGCCATCCAAAAATCTCAGCTCACAAGGACAGACACTTGCTCTAGTCTCTGCTGAAGACTGACAGCACCATAGCATGATACTGCTTTGGTGCAAAGCCTAAGGAGGCTGACTGGCACACAGCTTAGAGTCCACCTGCCAAACTTTCACTCTGGTGACTGAGAAATAGGCACAGATACTGTGTTCTGCCAAGAAGGGCAACAGACTCCTAAGCCAATACAAATAGGTGCAGCAAGGTTCATCTGAATGTGATCTGTTTAAAAAACGCTTTGTAGACATTTTACACGTTTGTAGGTTTAAAAACAACCTGTGGAAAAGTTTTTGAGGTAGCTGTGAATCTCAAAAGCTTCAGTAAGTAACAAAAACAGTACATGGTACTGCTTGTGAAATTGCAATCTAATTGCCTTATCACAACATTTTCCTGTGTAAGCATTTCCTTGGACCTCTCACAGGAAGCACTGCTTTTGCCCATGAGACCAGAACCTTATCAGTGATTTATTCTGATCAGGAATCTCAATAAACAGGGGAGGATGAGAATAAAGAGTTCCTCAACTACACTTCCTATGAGAAACTGAAGTGGCATTTTGCCCAAAATCATTTCCTTTTCACTGAAAACTAAACCCATTTTCCTACATGTTCTAATTTTGAGGTTATCATAGCAAAAAGCAGTCTAAAAATAACTTACTGTATTTAATAGCAATGCCGACCAATAGCAAAGTTAATTTCTGGCCAAGCAACAAACAGTAGAGTAGCTTGCAAAATAGTTTTCCCTACAAACACCTAATTTGCTGTTAACATGCATAGAAGCCCAACAGAACTAGAACTGCCATCTGATGGGAAAGTGTTAAGTAAAACAATTCACATAGGCTGCATATTTGTGGATTCAGGAGAGAAGCACATGAATTGCTGGAATGAAGCGCTGAAATTTCTACTAATTTTATCCATAGCTCAAAAGCCCTGTGCAGGAGCTCCAGAGAGAGAAACAAGTGAGCATTTTCTACTTGAACTCTTCACAGTGCACTTCACATTTCCCTACCAGTGTAGCATGCCTGCTGCCACCACAGACACCAGCCCAGGATGCAACAAGCTAGTAGGGTATTTTCTACTGAACCTGATGCAGCAGAGAGTTTTATACTCTGCCTCGGACTTACATAGGCTGAAAGCTATCTGTCCTGATTTTTCTATATTTAGCAACTAATTTTCATTCTGCAATTAGAAGTATTAAAAAACCCCAAACAACAAAAAAACCCACCAATCAAACAAACAAAAAAACCTGCACCCAAACAAAAACCATCAAACACGCTCTCCTTTTCACTTTTAGAACCCCCAAATCCAGTTTGGGCCCCGACACAGGACAACAGAGACACAGTATTTGAAGATACATTTGGTGAAAAGCCAAGATGTGAAATTCAAACTCTTATTAAATCAGAAAACACAGTGTTATATCTGAGCCAAAGCAGTAGCAAAGGTTCAAAGCATCAAGATCTTCTAGAGTAAAGAGGATACCAAGTCACTTTGGGTTCTGTTACACTTCAAGGTTATCTCTACCAGGCAGCTATCTGCAGACAGCTCCACATCTGAACAGCCAATACCAGCTAGGAAGGGGAGAAAAAACCCACAACAAACAAAAAAGCAGAACAAGAAAACCTTTTGCAGCCCAAGAGACTACAGAACATTAGTCTAAACATTAGAATAGCTCCCAAAGCACCATACAAGCATCTACAACAGGCACTGAAAAGACAAGTTAGTGGCATGAGTTTATACATCTATGTTGTAATTTCTTTTTATGCAAATTTATTTATTTTTAGATATTTGAAAGCACAGCTCCAAAGTTAATTAAAAGAGCGCTCTGGCATTATTATTCTTCTGAACACCTGAGAAGGTATCATTTTAACTCGTATCAGGTGACTGATGACTCCAGGGGTAGCACAGAGGCAGAAACAATGTTGTCTGAGATAAAAGCGCATGCTGAAGCACTCTGGGCATCATTGCCTTGTGCATCATCAGGTTATGGCTGCAGAACAAATGACTGCAAGATAAACCAGCATGTTAATTCATGTCTCGTTAGCTGCTGTGCTGTACAATTGTGTTCACTTTTACCCTTCACTGAGCACAAGCCAGTAATTTACAATTCAGTCAGAAATGGGTAAGCTTCACAGTAACTGAAGTTAGGTCAAGGTGGGAGCTGATGATGATGCAAATTTGGAGCTTGCAGGAGTATATGTGTGTGCCCATACCTTCAGATAAGCAGTTAATTTGTATTTTGCATACATTTTTTTTTTTTGCAAAGCAGTTGCTGCTACAAGATGATCTTAACTACAGTATGTGCAGGGCAGGATGGCAGTATTGGTACCTGAATTGCATTCACAGATGTCAGTAGTTAAATTTTAGGCTACAACTTGTCACACTAAGCAATCACTTAAGACTTTCAACACTGAGAACAAACAAACAAAAAAAAAAGCAAACTCATTTTTATTTCTTCTGAACTCTTGCCTTCACAAAGGACATTTAATCTGCATTCAAATATATCTCCTTTGTTTGCAATGGAAAAGGATAAAAACCTGGCTTTAAGCCAGTTTTTATAAACTGTTCAGAGGGTTTGGGATTACTTTCTGTTTTCTCTCAGAATTGAATAGTGTTTCCCATTTACCAATTGTGGAAAAAAAAAAAAAAAGAAAAAAAAAAAAAGAAAATAGAAAATAATGGGTCAAATAAGGGCAAAGCACACTGCAGCCTGCAACAAATACAGACTAGCCAGGGAGCTGGAGGGAACATACACAAACCCCTCCAGTGCCATACTCCTGCTTCAGAGCAGAAGTTCTCCTGCAAGCCTGACTCACCAGGAGCATAAACCCTTTGACATAATTCCTAGAAGTATGCATCTCAAGCAACAGAGTTTAAGAACAATATGCCGTAGGGATCATTCTGAAATTTACAATCCTTCACATAAAACTAATTCAATTAATATGTTAGAATTTGACTAAGTAATTTTTTTAAATCCCCATTCATACATCTATTGCCTGCTAGCCATGCACAAGTGAGGTAGAAGTAGCTGCACAACTACCAGCTCCTGAGTGCTCCTTCCCAGTGAAATGCACCCAATACCGCTAATTCTAAAAAATGTAAACAAAAAAACCCAAAACCAAAACACAAAAAACCCTACCTCGAAGTCAGGGCCTGAAACCCAGAGCAGTAAGTTCATCCATCTCTAACAGTTTATTTTGTCTAAGAAATAGCATACATTTCTTCACATCAAAGTTTTGAGTAAGGATGCACTTTTCCTGCCAAAGCTACCTGATACTTCAGACCTAAGAGGACATTCAAATTATCTTGATCTCCTTGAAAAGAAGTGTTTGCCTGACCTACTTACTGGGAAAAAAATTCCAGAAATGTTCCTCAGTACAGAGAAGGAGCTGTATCCTCAAGAAATCTTGAAGACCTGTATCCTCAGAAAACTCTTGAGTTCTTGTGCCAATACAACCTGGTGACACCTACCCAAAGACTCATGTCTAACAGCAATCTTTCCAGCACTACAAGAACCTGAATATTACAAAATCCACAGAGGCCTGGACCAGGAAATGCAAACACTGTGCTCTTCTGTATTTCAGAAAGCATTCTGTAATTCCCTGTAAAACTCAGCTGACTACTGACACTTCAGTGTAATTGTAAGTATTTGCTCTACCAGGACATCAGCAGGGAAATGTGCTTGTTTCAAGCCATTTTCTTGGGATACGATTTGGGTCTGGCAGACTTACCTGCAGTACAAGCACAAATATGAAGCAGCTGTTCCAAACATTTAGATCTTCTTTGCTTTCTAACACACAGTTTGAATCTCAAAATTTAAGATAACACAGTAAGAACATTTCATTTATAAGGAAGAGGCAAGCTAGGAAAGCAAGTTGATTGCTGCCAATGTAAACAGTCTGTCCCTGTCTATTATGGAGCTGCCAGAATGGAGTTTTACTTCTCTGAGAAATCCTTATTAAACATTGCTGCTAAACAAACAGTCTCCTCTCCTCTCCCACTCACACAGTACAAAAACATGTAATGCCCTATCTCTCCAAGCTTACTGTAAAGGTTAGCCAAAACTTTCTGCAATTGCCCTGCAACAGCTTCTCTGCAATTATTCACCAGCACAAGAACACTGAGTACCCTTATCTTCTAAGGAAGAAAAGGTCACGCCATGTGTCAGACTTTGAATGCAGAACTTTGAGCCTTTCTGTAAGTTTAGATTCCATAAAATCTAATTAAATCCAGCACTGTCACACTGAAGCAGAGGAAGGCATGTAACCATATGAGCATGCTCACTAAAACATTAACAGTCCCACTTACGCAATAGGCTATGACTAACCACATTATTCACCACGTGGGTTTCCAACCCATTTACCCTTTCATTACCCAATTAAGATCTAATAATACAATACTACAAGTAAGCTTTCTGAGATATCAAAATACACGTAAAGGTGAAGCATGAGTTCATTTATTTAGCCGGTAAACACATTTTGTTGCTGTTGCTACTATTATTATGTAGAGCTCAAATTAGGGGATTTTCCGTGTTGCAGAAAAATTAAATGTTTGGTACATAATAAAAAGACCACTGAAGCCAGCTTATCAGCTGTTGAAAACTCGCTTTCAAGCAGTGAAAGTAATATTTTGATCATACTTTGAAAATACAGCAAAACCAGAGACCTCAGACTCTCTCTATAAAAATGAAAGCAGTCCGAGCTCTAATGGCAATACAGATTAGCTTGGAGAAGAGCAGACTGAGAGGTGACCTCATCGATGTTTATAAATACGTAAAGTGTGAGTGCCAGGAGGATGGAGCCAGGCTCTGCTCGGTGATGCCTGATGACAGGACAGGGGGCAAGGGCTGAAAGTTGAAGTTTCATGTAAACATGAGGAGGAATTTTTTCACTGTGAGGATGACAGAAGACTGGAATAGGCTGCCTAGGGGGGTTGTGGAGTCACCCTCTCTGGAGATAATAAAAATCTTCCTGGATGCATTCCTGTTTAATCTGGTAGGTGTGATCCTGCTCTGGCAGGGGGGTTGGACTGGATGAGCTTTTGACACCACTTGCAGCCCCTGCCATTCTGTGATTTCTCTGACTGCATTCTGAGAAATTGCAATGCACTGCCACTATCAGCTGTGAAGTACCAGGCATCCCCTCACATCCACCAGACCTCTTGCTGTCTCACGCCCAAGCTAAAACGATCACATCAACGTTCCACAGCTGTTTTCAGAGCACCTGACAATCATTAGGGCCACGGGTAAAAGTGGAAAAAGCAAGGGGAAAAAAAAAAAAAGTTACAACAGCAACAGGCAAAAAACAGAGTTAAATAAAAATTGCAGACAGCTTACAAAATACCAGGGAATGAACTCAAGGACTGTGCTCCAATATGCCATTACTAATTGTGTAGCTAAAATATATGGCTACCAAAAGCCCCGGCATAAAGCTCAGAATTTTGTCAAATACGCCAGCCTCTTTAAACGGAAATATCTCCAAACTGGAGCAATTAAACACACAATTCTGGTAGATACCCTTGTGGAATACTGAAGTACCAACACAGCAACTGCACTCATGACTCTGAAACTGTCAGGGAAATATAAGTTTGATCACTGCAAGACAGAAGTTATTGCTAAAGACATGCAGTGCTCGCTCTTCTAGCAGTTCCAAGAGGAATCACTTGTCTCTCTCAAATCTGTGAAGCTTATCACATAAAAGAAGGAAGCCTCATTTTCTTCATCAATAACTACTCTAAAGCAAACACCCCAACTAAATAGACTTCACAGCAACTGCAAACTGACTGTGGTCTTATATAATACACTAAAATGTTTAAGTGCAGTGATATCAAACAGTAAAAGTGCTTGTTTCATAGGCTCACTCTAAAGACCTTGCAGTGACTGTCAATCACTAGAAAAAAAGCTGGTCTCCTAAACACTGTACTACATAAAATGAGTTCAGTTACACTACCTATAACAAATGAAAATAAGTTTACTAAAGAAACACTAGCTGTGCTCTGTGGAAAGCAGTTTCAGTTACTCTGCTTTGAGTTCATGTGCACACATGAAGAATTTTAACAAAGTCATGTCACTTCCAAGTGAATAATTTACATTTACAGCAACTAAATCTCAGACAACTGAACAGCTTTCAAACACGAACATCTCAGGCTTGGAAGGTATCTTTACAAATATATGGTGAATTTAGAACAGATTAGATACTAAAGGAAGTAGAAAAAGGGCTAAAACCACAGGGGGAAAAAGAAATTCCTTTAAGCACTGAAATCCAAGAACCAAAGTTTGAAGTATGTTAATTCTCATAAAAAAAAAAAATTCAAAATTAAACAAAAAAAAAACTTTTATAAGCAAGCATATTTTTATCAGTAAAGCAGCCACAAACCCAAGGTTTGTACACTGAAGTTATATCAGTAGGACCTGTGTGTGTTTTATAGACAAATCACCACTTTTTGAATGAATATGGAATTGTATCCAGTATGACAAATATCTGCTGTTTAGGAGTAGAAAAGTTCAAATATAAATAAATCAATTATACTTTTGCACTGCTGACACAATCATTACCTTCTTACTGTGAGCTCAGAAACATACAAACGCAAACAGTATTTTCGGTTGTAGCTTTTAAGTCAGAGCAGAAACTGCAGAGAAACAAGCTATAGATCCAAAACAAGCGATTCAGGACTTGGAGGATCCATTTTAGCAAGATTAAAGAGATGTCCTCAAGCTACGGTATTACAGTGTTTCACATATGATGGTCAGTCACAACACAAACATGAAAAGACCTTGCATTTTTGACAGCTGATCCAGCAATAGTGGCCAACAGCAAAAAATAAAAAAAGAAGTCCATTCAGCATGGTTCACGTTCCAGAAACATTTGGAACAAACTATAAATTTGTATCATCTATATAAGAAGTCTTCAGTGGGAGTCAATAGTAATGCTGCCAAGACTGGCGGCAAGTAGGATTCAGGCACAGAGAAAGCAGGTAAATCACACAAGAATCATAGCATGCTCAGATACAGCATGGGGAGTCACATGGGGCTCTCCATGGGAAACGTTGATTTTTATTATTTATATATGCTCTCAAAAGCAAATAGTTTAGCCACTGTTCACAGTTAATGCAAAATATTCTGGAGCAGATGAAATTTATCTTAGAGAAACAAGATGATATCAGAAGAAGAAATTACTCTGCAATAAAAACAGCAGAGGAAAGCACAGGAAAGAAGGGTAAGAGAATGATTCCAACTATAAATAATGATGAACATGAATTCAGCTATTACCATTGTCTAGGAAAGACCATAAAGCATGTTCAGTCCTTTAAAACGGTAACTGTCAAAGAAGCAAGGAGCAGTAAGAGTTACTATGAGAGGAGCAGAGCACATCCAGTGAGATGCGGCAGCACAAGACCAGGCTGCGCTCAGCTGCAATACTGCCTCGTTCTTGTAGTGAAGATATCCTTTCTGAAATGAAAGGGAGAGAGTGCAGGAAGGTAACATGGATAATTAGGACTACATCAACAGCCTCTGCTCAAGGGCAGATTAGATACATCAAAGATCTTCACCTCAGAAAAGCAATTTGCTGGTGGGGAGAGCTTCAAAAATTATAGTATCACAAATGTTAGAAAATGAACAGGAGATGGTGATTTTCCAGTTCTTGTAGAGATTACATAGACACAATGGAATTCTCTGGCAGTCCAGGTTTCAAAATAAAAGTATTTCTCTCATGATACAGAATTAATTTGCAGGACTCCTTGCTCTGGGATGTTTTACAAACTGAAAATAGAAGTAGATTGGAGGAAAAAGAAGCAACAATTACAAATCACACCTAAAAGTTCAGTTACAGTTCAAAAAAAACCTTCCACAGGCTATTAGAAACCATAGTGGAGGTGCAGCTTTCCAATCAGGAAATCTTTCAGTGCAATCTGAGCAGTTGGGAAGGCTTTTTACCATGTCTGCCTTAAACTTCTGTTCTCTCTTACAATCTGACATGACCATATCAGAGAGAGAATTAACTGTCCTGGGGAGCCCTTGCTGTGAGCCAGCAGAGCTCGCAAGCTGGTCTCCACCACCAAGCTCCCGTGTTACAGCTGTCACAGCATCACAACAGAGCTGTTAGCACCCAACTACACCACAACTAGCAAGAGATGGCTCACTACATATGGTAAAGATCTCCCCCTCCCAAACCCCCAGAAGCCACTTCCCATAGTTTAAGACATTTCAATGAAAACCAGCACATTAATCTCTGTATTTCAGTTATCACACAAAATCCAAAGTAGTGTGGCAAAAAGCCACATGTGCACTAGTCAATCTCAATTAGAAAAATCAAAGTTAGCTTAAACTGCCATGAATTATGTGCAAGGAAAAACTGGCTCATACATTCACAGGATGACAGCTGACTCCTTGTTATACCGTTACTACAGTGGGCCCAAGCATTTCACTCAGTCAGTGCTTGACAGCTGTTATGTGACTGTTCAAGACACTTCACTTGTTCCTATCCTTCAACAGATAAATATAATTAAAGTCCTTTTATCTGTGCATTTTCTTCAGCTTGTTTATGCCAAATGAACTTTAGCCCATTTAAATGGCTAAAAACTACAATTTTGATTGCACCCCAATACAGATGAGAAGGGCAAGAGTCACAAAAAAACATTTCTAATGTTGATTTGTAACACATAAAACAAAGCTGTGAAGGCTTTGTCTCAAGCTTTTGTGAAAATGGAAGATTTTATAATAAAAATGATCCTTGAGAACAGAAACAGCAACTTTTTCTGCCAGTCAAAATATCAGAAAAATCCTTCGATCACCCCTCAATAAGTCTAGCAACACAAAAAAAAGTTTATTTTCACATAAAAGACAGGCAGAATCTTCTTAGGGAATTTGCTCTGGTGCTCAGCATAACTGTGTCTCACATTTAAGAACATATTTTTCTTCACAAAAATATTATTTATTGCTTTAGGAATTAATGTTACCATTCGTACACCTGTCCAGCAGAAGTTTGGAGTTGTCTCGTAACTCTTTTCTTGTAACAGCTCTTTGCAAAATACTACCAGAAACTATTGGGATTATTTCCCAAACATGTTTGCTTTACCCAAAGGTAATCAACTCAGAAGCCAGCTTAACAAAATCAGATACAAGCTATGAATTCATTTAAGCACATCGGATGCATTGTTTTCTGAATACCCCCACCAGTTAAATACCTTAAAAAATGTCCTGCATCCTCTCTAGAGTCTAATACAAGCCACACGTTTCATCACCCACAGAAGAACCAACAAGATGTTCATGGAATCTGTCACTACAGTCCCTATGAGAGATGTCTAAAAAGTGTAAGAATTTGTACCAACACAAGCAGGATCCCTTATGATTACACAGCACATAAAACCTAACGTTTTCCACATCTGCTTGCTACTGAGCCTTACGGAGATCCAAGCACAACTTTAGTGGCACATTCAGTGATTTTGATAATTATATATAGCAACATAACTAAACAGGTAACTTTTAAAAATGTTTTGCCTCCTCCCAGGGAGTGTTCAAGGCCAGGCTGGATGAGGCCTTGAGCAGCCAAGTCTAGCTGTGAGGTGCTGATTTCAATGTTTGCATATTAAAACCACTTGGAAATTAATGGATAGCAAGAGGCAGGCAGGCAATCTCAATAGAGCTGAGGAGGATTGCGGTGCGGGGCGGGGGGAGTTAAAAAAATATATGGGATAAGATGATATACCAAATCAGACTGCATTTAATGTTTGAAGATTTTTTTTAAGAACACCAAGCCAAGAACAGATAAACAGATGCATACTGCCCTCCCTACTTCCTCTTCCTATCACTTTTTGCTTGTGAGAATACATAACTGCGACTGCTATGAAACCTCAGAGGCACTGGTTTTTGAGATACTGATAACCACCTCAGCTGTTTCCTTACGCAGAAGTTACCAAGTCTTGTTATGACCACTAAATCAGTAACACATTGCTGATCAGCAATAAAACACTCTGAGTCCACAATGACATGCTCAGTGACAATTATCACCCACAGCTTGAAATGCCTATAAATCCAGTGGTCAATCCAAACTGGCTATTTGTACTCCCGTTAGGTTTTTCTCTCTCCACTGAATCTAAGTATAAAAAGATGTTTCTCTAAGTAGCTCAGACATCCAAATAGATGTCTTTTTTTGCCTAACAGCAAATTAATAATTACAAAATTCCTCCATGCTAAGATTTTTTTTTTTCCAAGAAAATTTTAATCATTAAGTGGAAACAATACATTCTAATTTCTGACAATCTAGTCAAAATATTTGATTTTTCCAGCACTGTGAGATCTTAATTCATGCCTGCAGACAACACTTAAACCAGTTAGTCCAATATAACATCCTCTAGTAGGGAAAGGAAAAAACACCCCAAACCTCATTTCATCACCTGAGACAGACTGTTCTGAACTTGGTAAACTGCTTTACCTAACAACTGCATCACAAGCACTCACATCAGCATTTTTGCTTCTAGTCGAAATTAAGTCTACGGTAATTTAGCACACAAGTTAAGTCTTTGGCTTAGAATATTAGGGGTTCAGTCTTACTGTACCACCTTCCTAGTCATAAAATAGTAAGATCTTAATTTGGCTTTTTTCTGTCAAGTTTTCTCTTCCCCACATTGATTCCAATTGTTAGCATACAAGTCTTATCACCTTTCAGGATTAGCACAGACTTTCTGCTACAGTACAGACAAGCACTATAAACAAACATGGGTTCAGAGCCAGAACAAGCCACTGCATGTATGTTTTCCTTACAAGTAGTACTCTCACATCTCAAAACGTATTTAAGAAAAGGCCAGTGTGTATCTCACATTTCAAAATAACCTCCACAGAATAAACAATAATCACTGAATGTGTCTGTAGAAGCTAGAAATTAAGATCAAAAGTGCTCCCATACTAAGTGTAGCAAGACCAAACACCTATTATTGAGACAAAGCTTAACCTACAGCAGATCAACAGTTGATCAGACAGATATTCAAAAGACAAAAATATATTTCAAAGCACTAGTGCTACCATTCAAAGCCCCAGTTTATCTATACAAGATGCTAAGACTATGACCTTCTTCCAGACATACCAAAATCCCATAAATATTCACATTCTCCAAACTCCTGTTTGGTCATTACTCATGAAAAGTTCCCCCACCTAAGAGATTCTTGCCCTGATCTACAAATAAATGGTCAATTTAAGAAAAACTGCAGAAAAGCATGAAAAAGCACCGTTTATTTCAGCAAAAGCATCAAATGAAAGGAGATGTACAAGCAGCATCTGCTAAGTTAGAATTATCTCAAGTTACCAGTCAAGCAGATTTTATCAACTCACGCCAGGTAAGAGTTGCAGAAATGCTACATATTGTGCTGTAACTGAGTGCCTATTAACTTTATTTATAGCAAGCTGCCAGCTGAGACATGGGTAAAAGCGTCAAATATGTTCATTATTCGAGCAAATTCAGCTTCTGGCTTTCTTGATACTGCTTTTCATATCTAAGAAGAAAAGTTCAGTTTTAACACCACACTGAATTACAGAGAAAAGTACAGAGAATACAGATCCCTAAAGCTGTCCTCACATTAATTCTGTTCCTGGTACAGAAATCATGTTCCTCACTCCTGCCATGACCTTAGGCGAAATAGGATCCCATTTATCATAAATGGCATCACACTTCTATCCCTTACAGATGGTTGAATGCATCCCGCAGCCATGCAGCAGGTCATGTTCCCCCAGAAGGAGATAAGGCTGCCCATGGTACTAGAGTGCAGGCAGGGCTGCCAAAAACAGTGGCAATTCAGCAGCTCTGCTGATGTCTACAGTCTCAAGCACACCATTCTGACTGAAGGACCTTGGCCTGGCTGGAGTTGTGCAATCCACAGGAACCTCTCACCTTCCTAAGTCAGCAATTGTTCACTATAGTAAAGCTGCTACAACCATCCACTGCAGCACAGAGTGTGGTGGCAGAAAGAATGCAAAAAAAATTTATTGCCCAGAAGCAACACATGCTGAAAAACCACGCAGCTGCAGCAGTTTCACGAATGACATCCTGTCATCTTCCCAACTTCAAACTTCTTGGCAAAAGAACAAGGAAAGTCAGACAGGAAACGACCAGGAAAATTGTCTTCAGTCTCCCTGGGCCTCATAAAGCTTCAAGCTCAACACAGACAGAAATATCACCCAACAATCCCGAAATCCTGCACCACATGGCAGCCTTTCCATGCCTAGCACAGCACACTGCTACCAATCACTGCTCAAAACCAGATATAGCATGGAGCAAGCAGCAGATTGAAGTCATCAAGTCATCACTCACAAGAGTTTGCTCCGGATAATGCATTCAGATGCTACCACTGCCACATTGTGCATTGCCTGCTGATGGGTGACCACAGTGGCAAGCACCAATTTTCATTCCTGGTATGAATTACCTTTACACTAGAAGTGGCATGAGCTCTACAGCCCAGGACAATATAAAATGCTGCTGCTGCCCAGGGTAGATGATGAAATGTTGTACCTTGTGTTGTCATCCTAGTATGTAGAACACCACTCTACAAAAGATAGCTACTTCCTGGGGTCGCAACTCACTTGGAAGCAGAAGACAGGGTGAAGAAGAACACAGTGTAAAAATGCCTAGTACCCAGCAGCAAGGCAGGCAAGACTTGGTGCGAAGGACACTGAATGGTGTGCTGCCATATTCACACAACCATAGAAGTCACAAGTGTGTTATCTTCATGAGTGATAAGTCAGAGTACAGTGATTTGAGCAGCACCTTGATTAAACCCAGTTATTCTGGGAAATTACTTCAGTGTAACTACTTCCTTCAGAGATCACAATTTTTAACAGTGTGCTCTGCTTTTCCTTTGTAAGTCTAGAAACCACTTTAAAAATAGTCTATTCCTTATGGAAAGTGCAGTTGTCCCTTAAACAGTATTGCAGCATACAGGACATTAATAATATGGATACCACTATTTAGGATGACGTTAAAATTATGTGGGAAACACCATCTTCAGTTATAGGAATTTAATGACATATTCCTCAATTATCCTACAATTTCTCTATGTAAACTTCACCTTAAAATCAGGAACACAACTTGGGAGCAAGGGACACAAATAGGAAGTCAGTGACATAGGGACTGTATCGAGACAGAAAGCCAGTTTATCCCACTCTACAAAAATCAGATCTCCTAAGAACCTCGCATAATCCCTTCTTGCTCGCAAACACCATAAGAGTGGACTTAGACTACCACCACTGCGGGGTGATATCAATCATCATAGGTTCCTTGGAGGTTACCACAGCCACATGTTACACCCTGGCAAAAACACTACTGTACATGGCAGAACTAAGAAAGCCCACTCAATGTGTGTTGCAGCAGCAATCTTCACTCTGGTTAACTGATGGCAACCAGTGTCTTACAAACATACATCAACAGAGCACTAAGAAAGCAGAAATTGTCTGCATAGAATGAGTAGGAAGTCCATACATGTGTTTTCTAGTATATGATGGGCACGAATATCTCATATTACTTAAAGGACAGATTTCAAAGGCTGACTGCCCATCAGGTGCCACTTACCTACATAGCAGTGCCATCTTTCTACTCCACTTACAACTTATTCTTCCCAGCTCAAACTTCACTCCCTAAGATTATCTACACAGCAGCATCTTAGCTGCAGTTTCCTGGAGCTGCAAGTATCACAACAAACAGCTACCATTATTAAAGGCAGTGTTATCCTCCAGTAGTATTCTTTTCAGAATGAGGTTGTCAGACAGGAACCATGGAACTCATCTCTCTGTAAAAGACTTCTTTCAACACTTGTAGCAGCACTGTAGAGGGATTCTGAAGGTATTTATATAAAACCTTTCCTTCTAAACACCATCACACAGTTTTCACAGCACTGAGACTTGAGAAAGTAAATTTCTACTCAGAAAGAGCAGTACTGCTGAACTCTTATACATCACAAGGAAAAAAAGCCAAAGAGCTACTAAATGCATTTTTCTGGCCAATTTAGCCCTATGACAATAAAACTATGCAAGTGGCTAGAGGCATTTGAATTACATGCTGCAAAAAGGACTGTTGGAAGCCACAAGCCACCTTTCCTCAAATTTCATACCAAGCATATTTAAGAGTTATGCCACAATCAAAGTTTCCCAGTGGTTCAAATTTGATAAACTCACAAATATTGCCCAGAGGGAAGAATCATCTATGCAGTAACATGTACTTCAGTTATCTGCACTCCATAGTTTACATAAATAAGGCTTCTTCAAGGAAATTTATTAAGCTGCAAGAGCAACAACATAACAATTTGCAAGGGCAGTCTAGTGTAGTCATTCCATCTTTCCTGTTAAGGAGAGGTGAAGTAGCTGAACAAGTTCAGAATTCTTAGTGCAGTTTATATTCCTGTCATTCCATCACTATGAGAAAATACTCTATAAAGAAGCCACACTTTCAAAACTAAGGTTGTATTTTTCCACCTCTCTGTTGTAAAATAGGCCCACTGGAAGTTGACCTCCAGCATTACTTATTCAGGATTTACATAAAAAAAAAATTTCTATAGAGTACATAGTGTCTGATTACACAAACTGACAATTTTCTTAGCCTTTCCAAATCTTGAATTTGAGCAATATCAACACTATTAAGTGACAGTAGTTGCCAGTACACTCATGTTCACGTTGCCAGTTGGGTGTTCCTTGTCACAAGAAAGGGCTGCAGCCCATGCATCATCTCTGACAGCTACTGTGGATTTATTTTCCATGCTCATTTTCTCTCCCATACTTAGTCCTTCTGTATTCAACTGTAATTCACAGCTGAATCCTGTCTTAGTCAAGCTGCAGTTTAGGAGCTTCTCTAGATTAAACATTTCAGTTACATTGAATGGAAGTAGACTTACTAGTGTTATAAGACAAAACCTCCTTAACTCTGAGTCTATAGCAGAAAGAATAGGAAAAAATTCAGTGTACCCAGGATTCTCAACCCCAAAGCTGAAAAGCAACTGAAACTATGGAAATTTTTGTTCCTATGACTCACAACATATTTAGAATATACTGAGATTGTGAACTACACTAAGTAGTTCAGAGCTTTCTTAATACTCACATAACTCCTCCTTCAAATCTTAAGAAAAAAAATAATTTAAAAAAAGACCAACAACAAAACTTCAATCTGAAATGGAATGCTTTTCATAGCCTCCAAAATGAACCTCTAAACTGTGACAGACTGCTGTAACAAAGCCAAGACAACTGAGGCTGTCTTGGATTGTCCTACAACCACACCCAGGAATGCAACGCATGCCAAAACTCAACAGTTGGTTGCTGACGTAAGCACAGGAGGAATCACAATGAGCACTAAATCAGTTGCTCACCACTGGAATAATAAATTTGGGCAGGTTTGCTATAAATAGCTAGTTCTGTAGAGGTTAGGAGGCAATTGGCATTTAGATCTCTTATGTGTGGTTCCAGTTACCTGCTGAGTTAAGTTTCAGCAATATAAAATTACGGAAGAAGAGGACTTTCAGGAAATGGTCTACAGCCTGCATACTGAACACTCATGAAAACAGCAAACGAGATGAAGCTGTAAAGAAATCAGGTAGTTGAGCTATAAACTCCCCATAAATTATGGACAATCCTGTTACTGGATTTATCTTTTCTAAGTAAAACAAAATTAGTGTGAAAAAAATACATTAGCTGGAAACAGATTGCCCTAAACCACAAAGACATAAGGATGAAGACAAAACACAAGCATTTAACATGCTGCTGGGCTCAGCTAAGGAGCATCACAATCACAGAATGGTCTAGGCTGGAAGGGACCTCCAAAGGTCATCCAGTCCAACCTCCCCCACAGTCAGCAGGGATATCCTCAACTAAACCAGGCTGATCAGAGCTCCATCAAGCTACACCTTGACTATTCTCCAGGGAAGGGGCCTCAACCACCTCCCTGGGCAACCTGTTCAGGTGGTCCACCACCCTCATGGTGAAGAGCTTGTTACTAATATCCAAGCTAAATCTCCTGCTTTTTAATTTGAACCCACTGCTCCTCGTCCTGTCACTGCAGGCCTTTGCAAACAGTCTCTCTCCCTCCTTCATGTAGGTCCTCTTCAGATACTGGAAGCAGCGTCTTGGAAGTCCTGCTTTTGCCCTGCAAACCCATCTCTGCAGAGGGAAGCATTTCCATGTTTTCTGTCTAAGAGAGGGGTTGTAAGACTTACAGTTTCTTTATTTCATTCTTATCCTGCTTCTCCAGTGAAAAATCATAATATAGGTTATTAACCTAACAATAAAATCAGACTGCATACATATTTATTCAAATTAACTTCTGTAATTCCAGATCACACAGCAATTTCCCAATTAAATTAAATTAATCTTTGAAAAGCTTCTGTATTTCAAACAGCACCAGTTAAAAATTTTACACCGTTTGCTGGACTGATAATCCAGTTCCATCCTTCCTTGTTATTTAATAAGGCAACAGATCCAAAGTGTTTTGACTGATCATGTAAATTAACTCCACAGAACATACCTAAAAATCTATCCATGCTTAAAAAAATATTCATAGATGAAAATACAATTTGCTCCAGTTTTTGCAGCTCAATTGCTTTTAGTCCAGGGTGAGTTAGTTTTTCTGTAGTTTGGGGGCAAGGAGGTGTGAATGCTGTTCTACTGAGAGTATTTTCACTTTTCAAAATAGTCTCTGTAGTTAAGCAATTTTTTTACCAAGAAGGATTTTTGTAAATTTTTTTTTTTACTGTTAAGTCCCTCTTCTGCAAGCCACTCTGTACTTAGGAAAGAGTCTGATTTAAAGTAAAAAAAAAAAATAAATCTTACATTTCACAGGAGTCAGGATACCTAAAGCAAGCTTGTAATTTTTTTTTCCCTCAAGGAATAGAGGGGTGTGGGTTTTGCAGGACACATATTTAACATACCTATTTCCTCAATACAGAAAAGATTAGAAACCAGCCCTAAAAAACTGGACAGTCATGAGGTTCACAGTAGGAGGCTATGTTTCTTGCTGGATAATACTACTACATTACACATAAAAACACATTGGTAAAATTGAAATAGCTACATGTGAAGCTCTCAGCGGAGTTCTTCTCTCTGAAGGGAGACTCTGGAAAATACCCAAAAAACTGTAATACAGCAGCAAGAGATGACCAAACACCTCTGTAAAACTTTAGCATCTAAGGATGATGCACATTATGTAAAGGTTACCCCATGCTCACTCTGGTGCAAAACCAGAACCAAGTCATCTGGCTTCAATCCTCCTTCATACAATTATTTTGTTAATTGAGAAGAAAATTAAAAAGTGCTTTTTAAAGATAAAGTTACCCACGGGTTATGGGAGTAGGCAATGTGTGTCAGTAGTACTGACTATGCCTTTTATCAAGTCCAGAAAGGAAAATAATTAAGGAAATAAGAACTAAAATATTAATAAAAAGCAGTCACTTCATCATTAACACAGCTATTGCTAATGCTGATAATTGTTGACAGGCATTACAGAAGAAATCCACTCGGAGTAAAAATGTGAATCTAAATAGCACTACAGATCAGCTTGTTGAGTATGATGTTTAAAATCCAAGCAAGGCTCTAATTTTCAAACTAGAGAAGCGTGCAAATATTTCTACTACGTGCAATGTAAAAAAAGCTGTTTCAATATATCAGTAAGTAGCAACTGATTTTCTGTACCTACTGTAAGAATTTAAAAGACTCCCCATATAAATACAACTACAAAGATCATTAAATTTAAAGGGTTTAGAAAAAATTAGTTGAGTGAACTTGAAAAGCACTTCCACACAATCTTCTCAGCTACAACAGGATGTAGCTTTGCTATCTTTCATAGAATCCCTCAAATTTTAGAGCTTACAAAATCTCAAGGTAAAAAGACTGGTATTCAGTTTCTCAGAAGCTCAGCAGCTTAGTTTAGGAAACAAACATTGCTCAATAGATGAAAGCAGAACCAACCAAGAGTATATTGTCATCCCTAATTCCATCAGGAGTGCTAACAAGACCCTCCTCTAGTGATTTAAATTCTTACAGGAAATGCCTCCTCTGGAACACTCCCTTTACCTACAGAATTAACTGTTGGTTTCATTAGCACTTAACTTACCATTCGAAAAAATGCCTGTTGTTTTAAGACGACCACTGATTACTACCCATAGACTTGAGCTGGCTACACTCCACAGAAATAAATTAAGATGATAAAACTCCCCAGAAGTCAGAGCATAAAATGTAAACCTCTGCAAGACAGTGAGCATAAAGTGAGAATGCAGCTGTGACACTGGCTTCGTTAGACAAACTGCCCCAAGACACTCCTTGCAAATTTACTTCACCGCCCACATCCCCTTGTGACATACAACAGGAAGGGCCTGGACAGCCTTCATTCTGGGCCAGGTATGCTGAAACTCTTCCGGGAAACCTAAACAAACTTGACATGGCCTTGAATCAAAGTTAAGGCTATGTCCAAAGTACCAAACTCAGACCTGTACGACACTGCCCTGCACCCAGACCAATGTCATCTTCATCTGTCTGGGTTTGCACAGGTTCTGGTAGCACCTGCATGAGTTCTGAGGCAGCAGACTCCAACGCAAACACTTTGTGAGAGACTACTACAATCATAAAGCATTAGGACATCTCTATTAGAAGCAGCAGCTACATCCTGCCATAGAAGCTCACAAAGCTTACTGTGACTGCCATTTATTACATTCCTCCAAAAGCAGCATTGAAACTCTTGGGTTTTTGCTCCACAGTTAATGTGCTCAACAAAACCCATTCTTGCGTGATGAAAACAGAAACTGGTGGGTTTTAGCAGGCAATAACAGTCATCTTAGGTACAACAGCTTAAGACCTTCAGTGACACCATCTCTTTTCTGCAAAGCCTGAGCAACTGCATCAGTGGGACAGGCCACCACATGTTGCTTGCTCTCTACAGGAGATGCCTCATTTCCCTCTGCATGTGCAAGGCTTCGCCAGCTCCAGCTGTGCTCACCAATAGCCTAAGAAAACTTGCAAAAACAACTCGCAAGCAGCAGGGCAACATCTGAAGTGAAACATTTTAAATTGCCTCACATATGTAAACCGCGAGGTATGTTAAGTTTTATAAATTGAATCCAGTGCTGTTTGTGAATCCTGCTTTTGCCAGTAGTGCCCAAGTTTGTCGTATGACTGACAGAGCTACTTGACTCTTCAACAGACACCTATAAAAATAACTTTGCAGAAGACAGAATCTCAGGGTAAACTACTAAGAGAGTTACAAGCCTCGAGTGCTGAAAGTTTCAGCCTGTTCTAAAGGACTGCAATACTTAATGGAAGCACAGAGACCTACAATTACACACTTAACTTCCCAATATTCTTTTTTTACAAGATTAGTGCTGGAAAGATTCACCTGTCCTAGGGAAGAAGCTAAAAGGCAGAAGACAAATTAAGACAGTCAGGAAGATATTCCCAGAATTTCTCACTTCATCCTTAAATTGCTAAAGTTTTTATCTGCCCCTTAACTCCCCACATTCAGTTGATACAGTTTTGTGAGATGTCTCTGGAAAAAGAGGTCTCCAAATACTTGCTTTTTCTTTTTTTTCCATGTCAGAAACAAAAGCACAGTATTTGGTTGTAACTACAAGGGTTGGTAGTTATACACAGTTACTGGTATACACCAGCCCTTTGCCATTTTGTCCAGTTTTCTTACATAAACTTATTTGATCATGCCAAGTACAAGCTAACGCTTCTACGCTAGATTAAAAGCACAGGAGTATGAGATATTACTGGGTCTAGAGACATCAAGTAATAAGATGCAAATGTTCTAGAAGAGGAATAATTACCCACCTGAATATGAGAGAACACTCAGCTGCAAATAGCCTACTTCAAAGAGAGCAGAAGAATGGGATTCCCAGGCAGTTTTGCTACTGCAGAAAGTCAGATTCTGCTACCATCCCCTAAGATGCACCACCCTTACTAAACATACTGCCATGTGACCAAAAAAAGTTCACTATCATATAAATACCTCTTTTTCTAAATATGTTCTCTAAAATACCCCATCCCTTTTCAATTGCATGTGCAAGTATTTGATAAGAGCAATTCTTCAGATTACTACTCGTCACATGACGGCATTAAGCAGCCCCAAATCAGCAGAACTGCATTGCTAAAACTGGAGAAAGTGATTTTTTACCTTGTAATTGTATCAAATCTAATCTGTAGGGGGCAAAAAAAAGCTTTAAATTCAATACCTGGATCTTATTTTACGATTAAAAATTATAGTCTAATCTTAACACTGCAAGATGAATATACACCTTTTTTTTTTTTTTAACTAAAGTTTTGGGGTTTTTTTTTGCGTGTTCTGAATTCTGACCACCTAACCACAGAAGAGTAACATCATGATGAATGTATGCCTACACACAAAGAAATGGGCAAGTGCTTTCAGCTAGTGTTACAAGAGGTGATAAACTGCATTTAGGAATTCTGGTCCTTGACAGATTCCTCAATATTAAAAAAAAAATCACAGAAAAAACATACAAGCTATACAGTTATACTTATTATACAAGTTATTATGTAGGAGATCAGCAGCAGTTTGCAGGTTTTTTTATTTTTATATTACCAAAGATATTAAGATCACTATGCAGCATCTAGTTCTGATGACCAGTTTGGTTTACTGGCTGATACAAAAGGCTCTTATCACATCTGCACCCTTTCCTGCAAGGAGGAGACACATCTTTATCTAAACAGCTAAGCAGGATAAATGGGTTTTAAAAGGAAACATTACTCAGCCTTACTGGTATTTTATCTCTCAAGATCTCTTAATGAAAGAGTGATCTAAAGTTTATCATGGCATCTGCTCAATCCTATCAAAAGACTCTGAAAAGAAAAAAAATAAAAAGTTTGACAGACTAATGTGAAAATTCAACCCAAGTCTAAAATGCTTTGTGCTATGGTATTTAAGAGTAGAATAAGCAAAACAAGCCCCTCCTTCAATTTGTATGAAGGTTGTGGAGGAAGCAAGAAGAGTGAAATAAAACAGTATTTTTCTCTAATAAGAGTGCTTCGAGTTTCTGTCAAAAGCATGAAAAAAGTGCACAAACATAGCAAGTTGATCTGTAAACTGATGAACGTTGGTTCATGTAACTATCATTGGGGCATAAAATAATTTGTAAGACTCCTAAGGGGGAAAAGTGCTACCTGAGGATTCACAAAGTCATCACTCCTACTTGGAAAAGGCAAGGGAACCAGCTCAACTTGAAAAGATGCAGTTTTAATCCCAAAATGAAGTACCCTGTAAAATTTGCATAGACAGCAATTGCATTTGGGAGGTGAGGGGAGAAGTAGCAGGTACTCTTTATTTTGAAACAAAAGCAGTTCTTGCAGTTAGGCAATTTAAGTCAAGTTTTAGGCAACACGATCTAACCACTTCCTAAAGCGCAGGGCAGCAGAGGCCATGACTCCAAGGCAACATATTTATAGCACAGAGTACCCACATACCACTACTTATTCTATAATTAAGCACCAAAACAAGATGCTACTATGAACACAATGTCTCTGACAACATACCACAGTACCACATTCAGATGGACACTGAAATATCCTTTTAGATAACTGAACTCAATCTAATCTGGAGTTGGTATTTCCTGGACAATGATGACTAACTCTTCCAAACCATCATTAAGTATCAGGAAATGCCCACCCCCAACATCAAGTATTATTTAACAAGTAATAACAAAGTGTTCTGTTCTGAACATGTTTAAACAGAAGTGAATATAGGCAAACGTGAGAAGAAAAAAAAAACAACAAAACAACACTGCCACAAACACCACACTTATCTTCATGAGCTCAGGTAACCAAAGTATAAAATCAAGTCTTAATACTGCTGCAAAGCCTAAGTTAAGGCCAGACTTCCAGCTCACTTAATCTGTTCTGTTTCACTGCAAAATAAAGCCAGGCTCCTACACTCTTATCTCGCTCCAGTCACATACAAAAATCAATTAAATTGATCTACATCACTACTGTGCCTGGCATTATGGGTTAAAGAAGAGCTCGGACTGGCACAGCATGTACTTTCGACAGTGAGGACAAAGGTCTACAGAGAGCCCAGCACAGCTCCACTGTGCCCTCCCATCATAGGTTCACAGGTGGACTGTCCCTCTGCCCTCACCAATTCACACCAAGAAGGAAGACAGAGCAAAGTGCCTCCCTACAAACCTTAGGCTTAAGAAGCATTCATGCTTTTCCATTTCAATTTTCTGTTTCATTAAAAACAGCAGAAGAAAAGAAGCACTTCTCAGCTAAAAACATTTTTTTTTTTTTAAATAATCAGGCCATGGTATCAATTCACTAAGTGAAAGGCAACATCAAATTTATATTCAGGACATCTTAGCAGTGGACAATTGTCCTCTTGATTTCTGTAGAAACCAAAATTAAAGACTCTCAGTAGGAAAGTCACAGCTATCATCCCTTGTTTCCCATCTCCCTGAAGGTACTAATAGAAAGTTTTCATCACAGTAGTAAACATACCACTATGTTGTGAATATTCAATGAAATCCAAATAGCCTACCCACCCTGCCTGACAGTATTTCCTCTCCTTTTGCCACCCTTTTTCCCCCTTAAAGGGAAAAGATTTTCTTTACATCTGTCACAAGTACACCAGAATTATGTCTACTTCACTTAGAATTCCAAAGTAATGATAAATCCTTATCAAATTGCTAGGTGCTATTAATTACTGAATCACTTTTCCACGTACTCAGTTTAAGTTGGTATGTGGCTTTCTGCAAGTGAGCCACTTCTTAATTAAACCCTAAATTCCTAGCAAGTATCAGTACCTAAACTCTTGAGGCAAGTCTAAAGCTTTCTATCAACAATGATTTAGTTTCAAAGGACATTATACAGTCTACTGCCTGAATAAAGCAGTTTGTTTTTCCAAACATGAAAGAAATCATACCTCTTGTGAAAATTTGTATTCTTTCCCAACTCTCTTCCCAAAAGAGCTAACCACTTATCAAACCACCGCATTAGATCTTCTGGCAGCTCTTTCACTTGCAATCAGAGATCAGATTTTATACTCAGACCTTGAGATGGTGGGTGAGGGATAAGCAAAAGCACAACACACACACCCCCCTTCCTTCACAATTTCATTTTAATTTACAAAAGCAGTTCCTTTGCATCAGTCCAAAAGTGTGTTATACGTCTTCAGTAAGATGGAGTTCAGTGTTTTTAGAGAACAGCTCAGGACAGGTTGCCTAGACCAGTACTGGTACCAGAAGAGTGCTCTATCTGGGAAAGCACATTAAACTGCAGGTTTGGAATCTAGTGTGCAGGCCAGTGATCAATAACTTATCTTCATGAGCTGGCACAATACCTCCTGCATTCTTTGTGTCAAGTAGTTCTTTAAATGCTATATCCACAATCACAAAATCAAACATTCCTTCAAACTGGGAAACCTACGTAATGAGCTACAGTAATCCAAGTAATCCTTAATGGGCAGCAGTAATCCAAGTAATCCAGAAGCAGTGGCATCTAACACCACCTCACAGATCCATAAAGACAGAAAAGAGCTGCTTCACAGAAGTTAGCAAGGATACTTACAGCAGAACAATTTTTGTTAAAAATTCCCATCAACCCAATTATCTAATTCTACTATAAAGATTTTTGCTATTTTGTCAAGATAGATGTGAATGATAAATTAAGAGTTATGATTTGGGAGAAGAAAGAAAAAAAGAAAAACAAACTAAAAAAATGAAACAAAAAGAAACAACAAAACACAAAAATCTTTTCCACGTATATCTTGCTACATTTATAACAGCTGTGTCACATGGAATAAAACCTGCTAAACTATGCCTACAAAGTAAGAGTAGAGTTTTTAACTCAATAGTACAAAGGTCTTCAAGAAATTGAGCATTCATAAATTACAGCTTTGCATACTTTCCAGTTTACAACGTGGACTTTGTAATGATTTGAGTCTTCTGTAGTGATGCGTTTCTGAGTACACAACAATATGAGGAAGTGGTGTAGCTGATATCCCTCTTCTTTGCAGGCAATCCCATATCAAAGGTGCATCATTGTTTAAAATGGCTCCAGTTCTTAAGAATGAAGATCTATTCCCTGTCCTGTCTTGACCTCAAGGGAGGGACACACTGTCCTCCAAAACATCCTGTCAGGAAAGCAGTAACAAGCATGGAAATTTGGAGAATAAATAAAGGTTTGCTAGTTACTTACTTGGGCTTCCAACAAAACTGTCTAAGAACACTGACTTCTAATCAAGTGTCACCCACTTCAGAAATCCTGGTGAACACGTCTACTTCCGCAGCTGCAGAGAACTCAGAACAATGTATTTGTTATGCTCTGTTATGTGCTGCTCTTGTGTAAGAGCTTTCACTTGTTACATCCATTCTGTTTTGAAGTTATATGTTTCCTGAAATTGGTTTAGTAGAATAAAATATTCATTTGCTATTTCATCCAACATCAAAATTTGGAATTTATCAGAACATAGCCAGATCTGTTAACTATGGAAAAAACTCTACTCATTGGTTTAGGAAAGATGAGATGTCTATTGGTTTTGTGGCTTCTTATGTATTTTCCTTCTTAGAATTATGTTCTCAAACCTTCAAGGAGAAGCCCACAGCATAAGGTACAAATCCAGTAAGTATTTTGATCATTATCCCCATTTCTTAGTACTGGCACCAAGTCCTCATAAAACAAGCTGCTCAGGTCAATAATAAACTGCAGGGCTCCTGAAAAAACTTAAAATATTTTACCCTCTGAAATAAAATTACTGCTGTACTAGTCAAGAGTCTTACCTTCTCAAGCACACAAGTAACAAAAAGACAGGGTCAGACTACTTGAATGACTACTTCTAATGTGGTTTTACCGTGTTAGCGTGCCTTTATACTTATTTACCATTTCTCTAAAGGTGAAGCACTGATCTCCAGATTTTCCTTCAAATTTATGCAAATAGAGAACATAATTTCTATCTTTTTTTTTTTTCTTCTAGTGAAATGTCTACTGACAACTACATAAAAGCATCATTCAATAAGATTTGGGTTAGTGTTAGAAACCCTTTAAAATGTTTACTGGAGACAGCTGGATGAGCTATTTAGTTCAATTACCAAGTGACAGCAATCAGTTTGCATTTCTAGATATTTTAATTTGAAACTGGGGTAAGGGGAAAAAAAAGCTAGCAGATGAGATGTCAAGCAGTTAAATGTTTCCCCCCCGCCCTCACATTCTTAATACATTAGATAAAATGCATTATTCCAGTTTTTAACATCAGCTTAAAGTAACAGCTTTAAATCTGAGGGACAGAATACCATTTTGTCAAGCAGCAAGAGAATTGTGCAAGCGTACACAGCTCAACACAGAGCCAAGCCACAGAGTCATATCTGAGCATGTGTATAGTGAACTCCAGACTAAACAGCAAAGCACATTTACAGATTGTGCTTTTTACTCAATAAAAAAGCAAATCACATAATCCTGACTGAGTAAACCAGAGGTCAAGATTTACAGATTCTGATTATATTCTTTATTATATATATGCGCACATAAACCCTTTCCTATAAAGCAAAGCAAGACCAAGATCTGTATTTTTCAGGAGCTAAGAGTATTGCCACATTCAGAAAAGCTGTTTTAAATAGTGGAAAAATAACTTATAGATGGAAAATATTCATAAACATTAATTTTTAGAAAGCACAGCTATATTATGAGCTGCTACTTGGGCTTTGTACGAACTTGCAGCAGAAAATTTTGTTTCTTCAAAGAGTTGTTATAAACCTGGTTTGCTTTCACTGTGTTTTTAGGGTATAGCTTAAAATGCACTGAGCAAAAGCCAAGTGCAAAAATCAGGTTATGAGGTTCCATTTCAGAATAAGCAAATTTAATAAATTAAAATCTAAAAATAATTAAAAAAAACAAAAAAAAACCAAAAAAAAAACCAAACAACAAACCCTCAGATGAATCTTTTACAATCTCCTGGACTGCTTCCCTGTTTATAATGCTATGGTTCACACATTATATTGTGCCATAATTCCCCCTCTGTGAAGTCATTACTGCATCATCACTTCAGAATCCTCAGCAAACTACATTGCAGGCGCTCTACTGCACGTATTGGAGAGCTGACTACTGTCCCTTCAAAAAGAAAACCACCCTGTTAAATTCCTGCTTCAGTCTAGACATCTAGAATCAAGTATATACATAAGGAAGAACTATGCAGCTGCAAAAGAATAAATATTTTCCCTATCAATTCCCTGTCACAAGCATCTCAATACTCCAAGATATAAATAAAACTAAGGTTACACAGGCAGATAACCTTCTACAATTTGGGCATCCTTATTTGGGATAAAGCTAAGGTCACACAGGTAGGCAATCTTCTAGAATTTGGCATCCATATTTGGGATAAGGAAAAGGTATTTCAGGGCTAAGATGCAGTCACATCTTGGACCAAAATTTCCATATTTTGTTTCCTATGAACTTCTAGTGTGGAGCAGACATCTCCATAAATTGGCATAACAAGTATCACAATTTCTGGCATCCATGTCAAACAACAATCCATCAGACAACACAGATTCCAGCCTACAGTATCAGGATTAAAACAGGAACCTCTTTCCCTTGACATATTCTTTCCAACAAGGATTATGTAAGCAATTGCCAAGGTGATTGCACTTGACTGCAGTATTTTGATGCAGAGTCACTTTGCTATTTGTCTACGGAAAATGCTGAAACAAATTTAAGTCTTCAGAAGTTTGGTTTATAAATGAGCAGTTATAAAACAGTACCATGGAATCCATAAGGTATATGGAGTAGTATTTCTAAATTCAGTACACTAGATTTTTTTTTTTTTTTTTTTTTTGTTAATTCTCTGGCCAACCAGCCTGCCTTCTGCCTTTCCTACAAACTCCTCATATTTGTGCAGCTTCATTATCTAAATGAAGACACATGAACATCTTTCACTGATACACTACTAGAACCCACTCTTAGCTGTACCAAGCCAACACAAGTGAAAACATAACCAAATAAATCTATTAAGGTGTTGTATGTACAGGTGAATATTTGGGCCAAGTATTAATGGCAACAAATTGTTTTCTTTTTTCATAATCACATCGATCAAACTTTTCCCCCTTCCCTCTTATTTTAACTGGAAACTATAATTTCAAAGCTTCTGAAATCTTTTTCACTCATCCATCACTTTTCACAAAAGAACAAAGCCATCAAAGGACGTCACACTCTGAAGACCACAATGAAGATGTACAACAGACCAGCACAAACCTCTGAATAACACACATCGATACACTGCACTTTTTCGTAGAAAAGAGCATCATTTGTATAGCTATTCTAAGGTTTTCTCCTGAAGCTTGTGAACAATTATCTGCTTTTAAGATCAAACGCAGTACTGATGTCACAAAACTTGTTTCTCACTCTTTCATGCAATTATAGCTACATCAGAATTTTGCTTTCTAAGGTTTATGAAAATCTTCCAGAATTTACACAATCCGCACATACTACACAAGTTTGAGTGTGACAATCAATGCAAGTCACCTTCTTCAAGTCCTTATTCTGGACTCAAATTTCTTGTATCAAATGCTTTATACAGCTATATACTTATATGCTTAACATACACAGAAACAGTTCTATTAAAGCTATTTTCATTATACATAAATACAGACACTTGAGGGGTCTGCTCCCTGCTTTTCTCTTGGCCTTCATGCTCAAATGCTTTGCCTCTTCACAATCCACTTTGAGCACTCCAGCTAAAACATTTATAAATATGAGAACTGCAAATCATGAGCATGTGAACATCTGAAATCTTGAAAGAGATGTGCTCAGGCAAACTAACATAAAGAGGCAATGATAGTACTGAAAGACTTAAAGACGGGTGAACAAGATGTTGCATTTTGACAAAGAAATAACTTACAAACCAAGTGCTACTTGTGGCAGCAGACCCAAGTGTACCAAGCACAACAGACTGTGGGTTCAGCAACACAGAGCTAGATAGCAGTGACCCTGTAAGTTATCAAGAGATAAATCACTACATAAGCTGTGATAAAAAACACTTTCACATTCCTTACTTCATCGAACTCTGACACAAAGTAATTTAAATAATGGTCCAGGGCTGTTGAAAATTGCTTTCTCGATATCTTGAGTATCCTTAAAACAAATGTTTCCATTTTGCTATCACATTCTTCTCTAGGACTTTGATAGCTCTCTCCAAACAGTCCTGCATATTTTCAGTCTAATCACCATGCTTAAACAGCAGAATGCAGCCCAGCCCAAGTACAAGCTGTCCACCAACAGCTGGCAACGGCAGGAAAAGTGAAGTGTGGGGATGACACTGGCGGAAGGCAGACATCCATCCAGCAGATTTGCTTGTTGAATGTTTTGGAACACAAGATTCATGTCAATTAACTTCTCTTCAGCCTCTGGAGGTACCTTTGAATGGCAACACAACTGTCTATTGTGTCATCTACTCCTCCCAGTTTTGTATTATCTGCAGACTTGCTGAAGGGTGCGTTCTGCCCCATCATTCAGGTCACTAATGAAGATATTAAATAGACCAGACCCTACTATCAGCCCTTAGGGTACACCACTAGAAAATGGCCTCCAGGTGGAGGCTCACAACCCTTTCAGGCTAGCATTTCAGACAGTTTGCAATCCAACCCACTGATCACTTCTCTAGCTTGTTCATCATCAACTAGACTGTCAATAAGGATGTTAAGGGAGAGTATGCCAAATGCACTGCTAAAGTCTCTCCTCCTTCTACCACAGAAGTCTCACAGGTTGCTCAAGAATAATTTCCCCTTTGTAAATCCATGATGACTACTGCTTATCACCTTCTTGTCCTTCATACATTTGAAAATGGCTGCACAATTTGATCCATCACTTTAACAAGAATCAAGGTAATGCTGACCAGTCTAGCCCTTCTTGGAAGCTAGTGACATTTTATTTCTATCAGCCCTCAGAAATTGTCTCCTATTGTCAGTCTTTCAAAAGTAATTAAGAGGGACTTTGCTAAGACATCAGCTCCCCTCAATACACATAGGTGCATTTTGTCAGGTGTCACAGACTCTCTTACAGCAAATCTATTCAAATGTTTCCTAACTTGGCCCCTCACCACTGAGGTCAAATCTTCATGGCTCCAGACCTTACCACTAGTTTGAGGCCTCAGAAAGCAAATCTTACCAACAAAGACCAAGGCAAAAAAGGCTTCTAGTACCTCAGCTTTTTCCATGTCTTCCCTAGTCTTCCTTTGACTGTTGATGTATTTGCAGAAGCTCTTCTTGTTGTCCTTCACACCCCTGAACATTTACCTGAAAAATTATGTCCAAAGCCACTCCCAGTCATATAATTTCTACATTCCATTGCTGTCATTCTTCCTACACATACAAGCAGGAGGTGCATTTAAGTTCAGATTCAGAGAAGTACAAAAACAAGGGAAAAAACACACCTCTCCTGCAAAGAAAGGCTGAGACAGTTGAGGTTGTTCAGCCTGGAGAAGACAAGGCTGCAGGGAGATCTTGTTGGAGCCTTTCAGTAGACAAAAGGGAGTCTACAGGAAAGATGGGAACAATCTTTTTAGCAGAGCCCTTTGCAACAGGACAAGAGGTGATGGGTTTAAACTAAAAGGGGAGATTTAGACTAACTCTATGGAAGTTTTTTGGGTTTAGTTGGGTTTTGTTGTTTAGTGGTTTTTTTGTTTTGTCTGGGTTTTTTTTTTTTTTACAATGTGGGTGTTGAAACACTGAGAGATGGTAGATGCCCCATCCCTGGAACCATTCTATGTCAGGCTGGATAGGGCTCTGAGTGGCCTGGTCTAGTCTAAGATCACGTCTCTATGCACTGCAGGAAGGTTGGACTTGATGACCTTTAAAAGGTCCCTCACAATCTAAACCATTCTGTGACTCCACAGTTTCCAAAAACCTCACTGGGCATATGCTAACTTAACCATTTTAATACAATACAAACAAATCAAAGAAACCCTAGCCAACTGGTTACTTCAAATTACCTCTCTACCCTGCTTAACCTTACAACACAGGCATCATGATGGCTAATTTTGCTCCTGCAATCAAAAATACAGAGCCTGATCAACAGATGTGATATGCAGTGGAATGAATATGATTAGGTAGTGAGACAGATGTCTCCTCAACAGTAGCACAACTTCCTTGTTTATAACAGTGATGAAAGTGAACGGTTAATTTTGGGAAACTGAAATGATGCACTGCCATGGTTATGTATTCTAGTGCTTTAGAATGTGCAGCTCTTTCATCTTACCTATCAAGCCAGACCTTGCAGCCTGTCTTGTGTTTCTAGGACACAGCACTGTCATACATGTCAAGAGGTGAAGTGTCAGAACAAAAAATTTAAACAACTCACTAGGTCTGGATAGCATGCATTAAAGAGCTCTGACTGCACACAGCAGATGACTGAGCTGCTAACATGCACATACTGAAGCCAGGTTTTATGCCACTGTTGCACTCACATTTAAAAGGTGCAAGAAGCAGTTCTGAGAATTAGCTACAAATGATACTTTAGGGCAACAAACTGGTTAACAAAGTGTGCCAAACAAACAGCAGCAGTGAAAAGCTCCAGAGAAGCACAGAATAGCTGATATTGAACAGCTTAACATCTGTCAAGACAGATGAAAATGAGATCATCTTTAGGCTTCTAAAAAACAATGTACTCCCAAACTTTAGTCTGTCTCAAAATAACAATTTCAAGCCTCCTAAGTGGGACACACAAAACCCAGGTTTGTATACATTCAGATATACTTTAGCCATCCATCAGAATTCCTGTCAACTACATTTTGCCAAGTCGTTTAAAGATGAAAAACACATTTGTATTTTCTAAAAGAACCTGACACAGACTGGTAAGAAGTGTCTTGTATCAGAAAATTATTATTGGGGTAACAAGAAGTGGCTATAGGACTCCATGCCAGCACCTTCCCTCCCTCAAGCTCACAAGTGACCAGCCTACCCAGAAGCGTGTACATGGCTTTCCCTAGTTAATACAACTGGAATGTTCCTTTCCTACCACTCTTCTTCCTCCTATACCAGGTATACATTGTGCCATGCTGTTACTGTTCTCTCAGACAATTCTCAACAGCTGGAGGCATTCCAGCCACTCAGTTTGCCACACGAACTGTTAAAGGCACAAGGAGTCTGAAAAACTGTAGAAACAAAGAGAAAAATCAACAGTACATCCTTAACCAGCTCTCTACAAATCAGTGGCTCCCGAACTGATTTAACAGGTTTACCAAAAAAAGCCTCTGAACAACACTTTAAGTCTGTTCCAAAACAGCCACCCATTTTGGCTCAGTGCTCTAGGTAAAACACCGGTGCATTAACAAGTATAATCAGTTCAGTGCAGTCCTCCCTCTTTCCAACATAAGTACTGCTATTTTTGTTTGACCTCAAACCACACGAAAACTCAAACAGCCAGCACGCAGCTGTTTCATCTACTTTACTAATTTCCACAATCAGATCAACAAAAGTAGGAATGGCAGATGAAGAAATGCTGGGAGTGGTACTTTCAGAAACAAGCCAGGGAGGTTTTTTCGTGTCTAAGTGTGTCAGTAAATACAAAGATCTGCCTGAGCAAGTATTTTTACTAGTGAAAATGCATCGCTTCTGTACAAATTAATATTTATAGCCCATCACACTCAAAACTCCCCAGTACAAGTTCCAAAACAAATGAGTAACGAAGAAAAATAAAGTTCTACAAAAATCATCATTGTTTATTTAACTTATATTCCTGTACTAGCTAACACTAACTTTGATGCACTCAAGCAGCAAAACTTTATTACTTCTCAATACAAAATCTTAAATTGTGAATATTAACACAAGGCCCATGACACCCCAAGCCTCCCTTAGTGCAGGCACACCCAAAGCAGTGTCTGTATCACCACGATTCTGACCAAATATTTGAAAGCCTGACTTGAAACCTGCAATGGGTCCCACCACTTAGCATTTCTGATGTCTAAAGTGGCATGGAAAGCAAAGACCCTACAAGTTCTTTCTGTACACATCTGGAGTCAGAGGTGGGGAGGATCAGCTGGGATCAATAGTTGAATGGGATCAACTGACAAGAATAATTTTTATTAAAAGACACCAAAATAACTATTTTTGTACAGGCACTGGGAGCATTCAGAAATTAGCAGATACGATCTTTACTAGAGTCAGTGTGCTTAACTTCTGAGCAAAATGTGCATTCAGAAAAACCTTCAGCACAGCAAAGCAAAGTTCATACTGGTGATCCACAGGTCAGACACTCAACTACACCTGGCCTTTCACTACTTTGATATGTAAAGAAAAGGAATGTAGTTTATGAAACTGAGAAACTTAGGTTAACAAGCATAAACTTTAATTCCTATACTGTGGACTACTGCATAGTGTTATTTCTCTTTCACAAATGGAATTTCTGTCTTTGTTACCAAATCTCACCCTACTTAATAGCCACTGCTAAAAATCACCACAAAAAACATTCAATTTTATTGTACAGCATACCTGTTTACGCTACATGAGTCTGGAAGAAGAAAAAAAATAATCCAAGTATTTTTAGTATGGGGAATGTTTTTCCTGCTTTTTGTTTTTAATTACAGTAGGTCTCCAAACCCAAAATTGAACTCAATAGCTGAAGGTCCTAGTAATAGTATCACTATCTCACAGATTTCACTACCATAAGGAGAGTAAGTAAACCACAGAATAGTTCAGGTTGAAGAAGACCTTTCAGATTATCAAGTCCAACCATTAACTCAGCGCTGCCAAGTCCACAACTAAACCATGCCCTTGGGTACCACATCTACACATCTTTTAAATACCCTGAGGAATGATGACTTCAGCATTTCCCACAGGCAGCCTGTTCTAGTGCTTCACCAGCCTCTTGGTTAAGAAATGTTTCTTAATATCCTGTCTAAGCCTTCCCTCACACAACTTGAGGCCATTTCCACTTGTCCTATCACTTGCTACACAAGAGAGAGTTCAACTCCCACTTCACTACAACCTGCTCTCAAGTAGTTGCAAACTGCAATAAGGTCTCCCCACAGTCTCATCCAGGCCAAACAACCCCAGTTCCCTCAGCTGCCACTCTTAAGACTTGTGCTCTAGACAGCTCACCATCTTTGTTGCCCTTCTTAGGGAACACTCAAGCATGTCAATGCCCTTCTTTTAGTGAGGGGCCCAAAACCACACAGTATTCAAGGTGCAGCATCACCAGTGGCAAGTACAGGGGAAGAACAATGTAATGAGTAATGAGTTTCTCTCCAGAACTAGAAATATCATAGCTCAGTCTTCAATATGAAAGCCAGCTCAAGATCATCACAGCTTTCCTGAGCAGTAACTCGGAGGACTAATAGTGACCTCTGTTAGGCTAAATTTCTCAACAGACTTGCTTAAGAACATTCTGTCATCGGAAACATTCATATGACCAGGACAATGCTAATAAAAACTACAATTTAAGTCCTCACATCAGGTCACCTGTCTGCATTAAACTGCACATAACAGTACCATGACTTCTATTGACATCTGATGAGAAAACAACCAGCATAAAGAGGAAAAAACAAAATAAAGGTTTCAGGTGCTGATTAATGCCGTTTTCTGCTGGCTTTAGCAATGTACATTACTGGTTTCATTACAGCTTTACAATTTAAAACCTCAAGATCAATATAAGCAGCATAGAAAAGCTTTAAACTACCCCCACTAAATACTAGACTACAAATGAAATGAAGAAGCTACAACCTAAACATACCTATTCTACATTATGCTGGCTACCACCAAACAAGAAAAACTGGTTTGCCCGCATGGACAAAATTAAACTATTTCTCACCCAACCAATGTATCCCTAACTCAGCTTCACTAGTTTAGCCTTGAGGAGAATCTAATGAGTGTATAGATCAAAGTATTTCAAGTGGTCTGTAGTTTTGCAACGGGCAGAAAATGGCAACAGTGTTCCATCAGCACATATCGAGATGATGGGGTGATAGAAAAGCCATGCCAGCATATCACCAAGGATTTGAGCTTAACACAGGTGAAAGCTTGTGTGATACTCTGATATCTGAAAAACCTGTGACCCCACCGATAATTTTGAGAATAAGAGTTGTCAAGATGCAATGCTCGGCCAGCAAAGCTGAAGCCTACCGTCTTAAACACCTCTGAACTTTCCTGACAATCCCCCAGAGATTTAGATACTTCCCCACCTCATTTTAGTTTGTCTTGGTTTTTTTTAAGTATCTGAACATCACATGGAAAGCACTGTGTGGAAGGAGCCAGCTTTCTTCCATTATCAAATCATTAATTATTCAATTTTTTCTTAAGTTTTGTAACTCAATATTACAACTGTAAAGAAATTACAGATTAGAATTTCCAATATTAAGAGCACACTGACAGCCAAAAACCTTGCTCAAAGGAGATATACATGATCTGTGCACATAAGTTAGTAGTTTTCTTAATATTAAAAAAAAAAATAAAAGCACCTAGTTCACTCAGTTTGAAACTGCTTCTAGAATTGAGTGCTATTGAGCACATACAGATCTGAGACCTACAGAATAGTATCTCAGAACATTTTTCTATCCACTAGTAAGACCACAGCACCTGGTAAAACTTGAGAAACCACAACATTAAGAAAACAAGAGGTCACCTCTCCATGTTTCATACAGAACATTTTCCATTTTCTCCTAACAAGGATTAGACCTAGTTTCTGTTAGTATTGCATAAACTTTGAAGAGACCATAAATAGGAAAATTAGTATTAGTATTTATATTCCCATTTTTAGATATGCTTGACTATGAAAAGGTAGATTTCCACCTCTCCATTTCTCTCTTCTCATTTTAGGGACACAGTTTTTCAGCCTTAGGTGTGTAAACATGACAGGGAAATGTCTTTAAAATAAAATACTCCTAGCTTTATAAAAAAACTCTTGTCCTGAACTACTTTAATATTAATTTAAAGGAGAACTTTACTTCTATACAGATTTTTTTTTTCCAATTAAAAAAAAAAACAGAACATAGCCTGAGGATGAATCAAGCTTTTTAATTCATCTGTGTCTATATATAAACAGAAGGAGAGGGGAAGAGTTGTTTGTTGTAGAAACAGCCACACATGTAGCATTCCAAGGCCATTCATAAAAGATCTTCTGTGCACACAGTGTGCAGAGCCACCTTGGAACCTTGCTAGCAGGGTTTTGCATACAACAGGCTCAAAAGAATCCTCCAAAAGTATCAGGTCATGGCACATTAGCTGTTTTCAGCTACGTTACACAGGGCATTAAATAAGATTGGTGATAAAATTTTAAGATCTTACTATGCTAAGGGGAAAAAAATCAGAGGTTCTGTTCTTCCACACAAAATCCTCCACTTGAGACTAAGATTGCTGAATAAAACCACAGACCAAGTCAATATCTGCTAAAATAAGTGCATGACAGTAGCATGCATCATACTATCATATATATGTGCTATACCATGTTTTTTCCTTCTATTTAATGGTCATCTTTCATAATAATCTTCTCTTGATGGAGAAGAAATGATACACAAACACAAGGAGTGGGCACAATTAACTTACACAGTAGATGTTTCTCTGCTCCGCCAAGTATTAGTTACAAAAGCCCTAGCAGGCAATTTTCTACTGTCTGATTCTATAGGTTAACTATATTTGGGTTTATTTAAATAAGGAAACTGGATTCCCCCCCCC
>VWZI01016747.1:187531-207317 GCA_013396835.1 Psilopogon haemacephalus | reverse complement strand
TTTTAAATTTTATTTCTGTAGTCTGAATTTATGGTAACAATTTAGCTTTATGTCAAATCCAAATTCAAGTTACAGTTTCAGAGGTCATTATGCACACCACATTTCTCTCTTCAAAAAGCAGATGGAGAAAGACAAAAGCTCTTGAGTGGGAGGAAGCAACAGAGAAAGAGAGAATGTAACAGCTTGCCAAAAATGTGCCACAGCCTTTACAATACAACATTAATAATTCTGCCTAATGCAAATGCAGTAAAGATCAGCATTTTATATCCAGAGTCAATCCCTTTTCCTATTACTGGACAAAACACAGACTTATTTTTTTAAATTACGATTCATTTTAGTACTCCTTTAAATTGAAGGGTGCCACATGAGGTTTCTAACAACATATTTCACAAACTGCTTTCAGATGTATGGAACAAAATATTATTTTAAAGACTCTGGTTTGCTGTTTCTGGCTGTAGTTTCAAAACTTTGGACAGCATTTTGCACTAAAGAAAGCAGTAAGTACAAAAGGTTTTTCAACTTCTTTGGAAAAATGAGCATACTGCAGTATTGAACTCCATCTTCCCAAGAGCCTCTTTAAAGTTGTTTAGATGAACTTCTGTTAAATTGTGTAATTTGAAGCATACCCTATGCACCACTTGGAGTGCATATAAATCACTTTGTATCTAGTAGAGAGAAAAGGACAAGTTTTGACTTGCACAATTCAGCTATAACCGCACTGTACACATATTTGATTTTACATCCTCCTTGTTCTACTGCAAGACTTACTATGTTCAGCAAGTACAATACTTTCAGAATGAACAATTCACAGACTCTTCACATTTTGGAAGCTCTTGCAAGGGTCACACTCAGTGAATAAAGGAAGTGCTTTCAAGCTCATTTGTAATGTATAGTTTCTTGCATTAATAATTTGAGAATTAATCAGATAGATAGTAAAAAAAAAACAAACCACAACTTTCCTTTTGCTCTACTCAGTCTACAGATCTCCATAATACAAATATGTAAAGAGTGAAGTGCAATCTCTGTATTCTTCTTAAATGCTCCAAGCTTCTGTCACAAGAATTGCCATAAACACACACTAACCTCAATCATCACTGAGTTAGTGGAATATAAACCCCATAGAATTTAGCTGCATGATCTTTAAAGTGGATTAACTTTTTGATCAATTAATCAGATCAACAGACAAGTAGAAGCCCATCAGGGAAGGAAAAGAAGGTGCTTGTATTCATGTCCAGCAGAGATAAGCATTATGCTTAATACTGCTTGTATCATACTCATACCTGGGAAGAATATTTAACAGTAAAATGTTCTGGTATCAAAAACTGACAAAATTAGAGATAACAACATAAGACTACTTATGGTGACAGATTCCTACTCACAGTCGATTTGTTTCAGTGTGGATTGTGGCAAACCGAAAGATCATGTATGGACAAGTTAGACTACAGACTAAATTTCCATCAGAAGGACTACCTTGGATTCTAGTTACACCAGTAAGAAAGTTAGGGCTAGGTTCATACTTGATGCTACAAGAGAAAGAACAAATTACCTCACTGTGCAGTCAAAGGAAGCATCATTTCCAGTCCATTCACCACATTTTTCTATTTATCACTAAACTGTTGCCTACAGTTTAAGCGTTCACATTTTAAGAGAAGCTTCATAATATCAGGTCCTTATCCTACTCCTACACATCACTGAAAACTGAGCTCTTATACTGAGGTGAAATGACTTCTGAAATACATAACAGAAAATTAAGCAACAACTAGATCACGATCTAAATGACAAAGACTCCAAACTTCTTTTCATATTTCGCTTTTTTCCTGCTAGATCAAGTAGCTGGCATTTGGTACTAGACTAGTATTTTTAGCTTAGTTTTAGCCACTGCAATAATTTGCTAATGCATGAGGAAAATCCAACATCTTAAGTTTAAATAAAAAGGAGAAGGAGGGAAAAAAAAAAAAAAGAAGCATACCTTACAGTACGCTCTACAAACATGGCTTTGCTGCTTTAAGTCTGCTTTGTGTAAGCTTTTACCACGGCTACCAAGAAAGAAACTGTACCACACCTAATTTCTAATTATAAAATAGGCTGACCTAGTATGTGATTTGCAATTAGTCTATGCTGATTTAGTTAAAAATGGTGCCCCTAGGAAAGAAAACAAAATCATGAAAACAGAGACTCAACATAAGTCCTATCTAAACACAAAGAAGTTAAGTGTGGAGACAGGAGTAGATTATCCGCATGCCAGAAATGAGATTGGTTGCATTTTAAAGCTGCCACCTTTCTCCCTTTAAGTCATTGGGGATGTCAAGAGCAAGGGGAGACCCAGATTGCAATACCAGGTGCCCCAAGCCGAATGAGCTCAACCTTCAGTGTAGTAAGCTTTTATAGAAGCTAACACACACTTCCTGATTCTTTTCTGTATGCATTTCTTCAGAAACATTCTTCTGAGACAAAAATTTCAGTACTGCTAACTGGCCAAGTTCACTAATGACAGCTGCCCAAACACACTCAGACCTCCTAGATAAGCCTACGTACTCGATAGGGTATCAGCTCTTTCTGCAGATGAAGGGGGAACTCTGTACCTTATTATCTTGATACGGAATTTCATAAAGGCCAACACTAGGGGTGTGCTTAGCACAGGCAAAGGGCAAACATGAAGCTAACTCAATACCTGTTGTATCCTAACCTGAACTACAAGCCATGCAAGAGAGGGTCAGTTATAGGGGCTGCTAAAGAAATACTACTCCTTTTAACTCTTATCAACATAAAAAGGAGATCAGACAAGGCAAAGTTTGGGTTGCTTTATTTGCATTGGTTTTGTTTGGGTTTTTCCCTCTAGAGACAAGGCAACATCATCCAAGAGTGGGCAATCCTAAATTTGGAACCCACTTTTGCATAGCCCACTGTTTGCAGATTGAAGCAATACACAGAGGCAGACTCTTCATTTTCTAGGATAAAAGCAGGCTGAGCGACGGTGTGCATATTGTCCTCTGCCTGGCGGGACAAAGCCTGGGACCCACCCAAGCAGAGTCAGACTAAGTTCACTGCTCAAAAAGCCAAGGAGCTACCGAGCTACCTCTCACAACCTCCACCTCTCAGGTGAGCACACTGAAGCGTAGCACCCACTCTGTGGCACTGAAGCACCCCGGGAAACGCAAGGGCCTGCAGGGGCCCCTCTCCTTCCTCCTCACCCGTGTGCACATCTAAAGCAGACCGGGAAGCACAGTGAAAAGACACGGTCAGGGCAGCTCTACAAAAGGCAGCATGTGGGAGGCAGAGCCGGCACTGTGCAGCAGCTGTAGGGAAGCAAAGCAGTAGCACGGCACAGAGTTCTGTTCCGTACAGAACCAGCTGGTGGTGCAAAACTGCGTGAAGCTGAAGAGCAGGAGCTGCCGTACTCCTCATTCCAAGTGGATCCCAAGCACACTGCTGGGACAGATTCAGAGTACGAAGTGCTAATCAATCGATACTGCAGGATTGGAGATGACTCTGCATTCAAGGCACAGTAACGAAGAGAAAAATCCCAAGTCCAAAGCAAGTATGGACTTCATTAGGCGTTACAAAGCATCAGAAACAAAACAAAAAAAATTAGGTCTTAGGGGCTCGATTTGGACCCCAAGCTAACAGCAGGCTGCCTCTGATAGAACGGCAGTCTCGAAGTACGGCAGCCCCTAACAGATCCACATACCAAGACTGAACTAATAGCAACCTATAGTCAACGCTTTCCAAAAGTTCAGAAGATAACCTCCAAGCCTGAGCTTTCCCTCCATTTGTACCAATACATCCCTGGTAGAGGATTTTTTAATAAGAATACATCTAGGATTTTATAATTTCTCAGCACCAAGAAAACCTGTTTCACTTGGAATTCGATGGTTAACTCCAGTTAAGGGATTGAAGTGTTGAGAGCAGGTAAACTACAATTTTGACAACACTTCAGTAGAGTTCAATAAACCATGAGGAGTCAAGAGGTAAATGCCAAATTAAGTCTGTCTTCATTTTTCTAGTTCGTGACTACACTAACACCAGTGTTTTTTTCATAATGCTGGTAGTTTTTCACCTAGGCAGACTTCACAGATTAATTGGAAAATATTACACTGATTACTATAACTCGCATTTCACAATTTGTTTTGGACTTTGGTAACTTTCTCCCTGAATTATTAGAGCCAAGCACTGAAAAACATGAACCATTATACTGAGAATTTCAACAAAACTGTCTGCTTTCATTACGGTAGTTAAGGAAGAAAACCAGAAAAGTTAGCTTCAACATGAACTTCATTGAACACTTTTATGTAAAGGGAACTTGGTATTTTTTGTTATTAGCAATTACTATACCTTCCTTAGTCCTGCTTCACTTTAATACACATTTACAAGAACGCTCAGCTACAAGTGAAAGAAAGCCATGAGAAATTCAGCCTTTTCTGTTCTTGACACTTTTATTACCTTCAAATTTAAGAACACAGCAAAAGAAATAATGAATAAATACCAGTGCTTTTGTCCCTTACCATGAAGTCATGTCTCAGCTACCTTTACAGATTATCTTTCTGTAAGGAACAAGCTGCCTCCACAACCAGTTAGTCCAAAAGCAAGGAAATCCTCCATTTCAAGTCTGTGTGTTTTAGACTCAAGTTCAGTAACACATTTACCTGTTGCCAAAATTCTTTTGCCAGGAGTGCTAGTTACCAAATACCAAACTGCTTCAGTATCAGCACACTACCCAGTTTTCAGACACAGATATTCTTTTCACTACTGCTGTTATTTTTAAGTTCTATTTTCTGACTGAAAGCTGTACTAAGAATAGTACAAAATATTAATATAAAGCTTTTATAGAAAAGAAGACTTCATGTTTGTTTGGTAGCAGCATTAAAACAAATAAATTACCTCTATAACCATGCTACTCATCCAAAAACCATCAGCTTCTAATAAAAGGGTCTGCTTTCAATTGTTAATAGGCTAAATAGTAGTGCTGTTAATACTCTTTATGGGTTATATCAGCTCACATTCAGCCTCCTACAGTTAGAAACTTAAAACTACCACATACTCCTTGAGCATTCTTGACTGGTATTTGTGGTTAACATTGAGGTAGCTCCAGAAGAGCTGAGGTTCAGCATGAACCTGGAAATGGCCATTTTTCCATCTCTGCTGCAACCAAGGGACCCAAGGTTCCCTTAGCAATCATGCTGAAATCGCATTTAGAGAAATGAATCACTGTCTGTAGGAATCCTATTTTCATTCTGATAGTTGAAAAACATTATCTGTTTTCGGTCACTGCTGTTTTCCAGCTTATGCAGCATTTAAGAATTACATTGTCTGCTTCAGTGAATGTATCTTTGCTTGCAAAAAGCCAGTCACTGAGGATTCTTAGATGTTTATGTATTTTAATTCAAATACCAATTGTTAGATTAATCACAAACACTTCTAAATCAAGAGTTTGAAAAGATTCTGTTGGCATGACTGAATTAATTGCAAAATTATACTACAAACTTGTGACTTATCATAACTGTGAGATCCCTCCCTCATTTTCACATCCAGAACAGATTTTTAAAGAATCATGGTAGACCTTATGGCTCCAGGATCCATAAATGAAAAAAAAAAAAAAAAACACACATACAAGCTATGCAAGTCACCTTCATTTAAATAAATATTTCTCACTGTGTACTTACAACCTCTAATTACTTAATGTCTTGTTTTGTTGGGTTGTCTTCCCCCCTTTTGAATCGTCTTTTGAACACAGCCTTTTGTCTCAAGTATTTAATGGATTTTTTTTAACCCTTCAAAATGGAGAAAGATCAAACTTAAAACAAGCCTGTAGGAGGAATAAAAATCTTGTCTTACACCTACCTTTTCTAGCATCCTTGCTTACATTAACCTAGCGTGGGACCCAAGAGCCACAAGGCAGAACATACTTTGAATAACAAGAGTTTTGAAGCAACTCGTTCCTCTGCTCACATTGGTGCAAACACCATTTTCTCTGTGCTAATGAAACAAACTACTTCACTGGAAAATAACCATGCACTGAATCCTTCAGTGCTTTTGCAGGAAAATCTTCACTTGCACAATTTAGTCAGAAGCCTCTAAAGCCCACAGGTTAGCAATCGTTCTGAAATCAGCACCTGATCTTTCATCTACAGCAACAGCAGCCAGCAAGTCCTCCTGAAAGCACTTGTGTGACTGACAGGAAGGGTTCTAATGTAAAAGGGCAAGAGTTGTGACTGACAGGAATGGTTGCTAATGTAAACAGACAGGTAGAAGCTTCCTCTTAAGCTTTGCCTGTTCTGAACAAATAGGCCTCACTGAAGAAGGAAATGTTTCATCCACTCATTATGAAAATGTGCCTTTCCACTCAGCATGAAAATCTGCCCTTTCAAGTCTTCTGAAAGTTGTAAGCTTTTCATCTTTCTCACTTGAAGAATAATGGGAATGTTGGATTGACAAGATGAAGATTCATTTTATGCATGATCAAGTTTTATGAAAAAAGTCAAAAGAGAAAAAACCTCTCTCAATGTAAACCTTAAAAAAGTGGACTTCATCCAGACTACTTCAGAATCAAAGAAAAATTGCTCTCCAAAAGCCTCACACAACAGTTCCTCTAATACGTATTCCCACTTTAAAGAGTCTCAGTCTTTTTCCTAGTTCAATTTCTGTTAAATTCTTCAGAAGTGAACCTGTGCATACTCATAGTGAAGAGCTTATTCTGAACTAAGCTGCATCAGAACACTTGCAAAGTCAGAATCTGAACTGCTATCAGAACTGAACAACTTGGACAAACCTAACTTGACTGAAGGCTACCCTCAAATGGCATTTCATTCTCACTATAACTTAAGAAAACGAAATCAGTTACATAAGTAATCATTTCAGGATAGAGAATGTCAGCAAATCATTTGGATTATCAATCGCTTTCATTACCCTAACACCTCCTTTGTATTAAACAGTGCTCAAAAGGCATCTGTTATTTATAGTTTCCCTCAGGTTCAGACTTCTCTGCAGCTGTCTTCTTAAGGTGTATCTGTAGTACTATCTCTGTGCCTAAGCACAACTTACATACTTCACTTTTAAGCAGCCCACTAACATCTTTCAGCAAAATCCCTGTGCCCATGCACAAGCTCTTTCACAAAGATGGAGACATCACGGAATTAAAAACCAACCAACAACAAAAAGCGTTTCAAAAAAAATGCAAGAATTGCTTTTGATCTTAATCTACCAAAACAGGGACGAGACACTTGAATCTGCTTTGCTTGGAACAGATAAAGCCTTCTGCTTCCAAAATCTGGATGCCTGTCTATACATTGATTCATAAATCACTAGAACGACCAGTAGAGCTTTTCTAGAAACAATAGAACACACATTTTTCAGAACACCAACCTAGAAGTAGCCCCTCATTAATTTAGGCATAAAAATACAATGTATCCTAAACACATACAACTTATTGTATGTGTTTTACAACTTTTATTACTTTAATACACTGGAGACCTGACAACGCCATTCATGAAAGGAGCCAAATCACAGAAGAACACATGCAGTTCTCTAAACTGACCATTCCTGAAAAAACTCAAGACCAAATAATATAACTGGTGAATTACTAACAAATTTTAATGCTTTTAAGGCAAGGACTTGGAATAGATTACAGTGTTTACAAAGCACCTGGACTTTGTAAGAGCGCACACAATTCTGTATCCACCATAAAATTGCATCCTCATCTTACGTTTGGAAGTTTTAGTCAAAACCAGACTCCGTTTATTAAATCAAAACATACATAATCCCATTAAGATTCTTCTAGATCAGTTATCCTCATCACAGAACTAAACAAATCAAGAAACCACGTTTCAAACTCCTGTTTACTGCCTATTTAAAGTAAGAATGTCATGCAGCAATGCTCAATCACCACTCTTCAAAGAAAAAGATTGCAAACTAACAAGAGTCAGAAAATTCCACAGAAATGTTAAAAATAAAGTATTATGGTATAGCTGAATAAACACAGCAGGAATCTTTACCAGGAAAACAGATCAAAGTATACTTAATATTCAGTTTCTTCTACTGAGTTACATGCAACGCACAAGGTTACTTCAAAATAACTTTTAAAAGCAGTGATCACTTGGCATTTAGCATCTCAGAGTACTACAGAAAAATTGGCTAAAGCAGACTGAAATTAAATACTTCCTCCTATCCAAATAAATTTCACTGAGTCTATAATCATACAGCATTTCTTTCATGGTTAAAATTCTTTAGCTCTCTCATAAATACAAGGTGTTTACCTCTCCATTAACTGGTCCATATGATGACTTTTCAAACTTTATTGAGCTTGCCCGCACTCACTGGCATCTCCGGGTTTTGAGCAGAGAAATTCTGCTGCTGTGTTTGATGTAGCCTTTCTGAAAGCAAGAGCTGACTGAAGAAATTTCAGAAACAAATGTATAAATGACTACTCCCATTAGAGCATGTCTTTAATAAAAAAAATAAATAAACCAATGCTCAGAGCTCTATTGTAAGAGATAGCACCTGAAATCAGGGAGATTACACAGACAAAAGGTTCCTCTTCCATCCCCTTAAGAGGTAGAAAGAGCAATGGGATGAGATGACAACAGACATTAAGGACCCACAAGCAATAATCTCCTTCCTCTCTCAGCCTGAAGCTTGCTATTGCTCAAGCTTCTGCATAAGTGGTTTCTTCAATATCTGTTCTCAAGCAAGCCCAGCACTTGTTCCCTCTACTCATGGGTACAGAGCTCAGGCACCCAACAATCACCTCCTTGAAGATGATCTTACCCATCACTACTCACCCAACACCAAACCTACCTGTCATTTGACTAAGCATCTCTCATTCAAAGCAAAAAAACTCACACACACCAATTAGGAGTGCCATACCCATACACTAAAGAGGGGGGTGGGGAAAAGCCCCACAATCCCCAGATCAGTCACTACAACTTCCACCATCCTCTCCCCCTTCAGAAGCAGACTCTGACAAACACACTTGTAGGCCATGCCTGGTTTTGGCCCATCTCTCTAGTCCACTGCACCTTAAGATTACATTTTTGGAATGAGGAACATCTTCAAAGTGATGACATAAGACTCCCCCCTCATAAAAAGTTGAAAGACTGTACTTCTCCCTTTTTGCTCATTAATTTATGCAACTTCTCCAAAAACAAAACAAAATTACTCTTTTGCTTTCTACCATCTACAAAGATCATCAACATGCCACTTCCACATAGAAATCCAACCTTGGTTTAACTACCTGCAATTTATCTTCTCTATTTCCTATACTGGAGAACCTAACCTGATGTAAACTATGATTCCTTCACATTTAAGACCAAGTTGCAGAAGGTAGTTGTAGCAATCCAACTGCCCACTGCTCTCTTTCTTCCTTCCACTAGCATTGCTTTACCACGTTGAGACCATTAATATCATCACAGCAGCAAATACTCACTTTTTGCTGATTTCATTGAATAGTTATGGTTAACAAGAAAGTCAAGCAAAAGACACAGCAGAAGCACATGATGGGCAACAGGACCAGTTCTTCCAGTGGCAGCACTCAGGTTAAGAATTCATGAAATATCCAGGGCCATCCTTAGGACATCCTCAGTACTGTCATTGCCAGAATCAAAAATACTTGTTAGCGAACAGGTCTTGCTTGGGAAACACATTTTTGTGCTCACAGCTCACACCCTTGGCTGTTTCTCTGAAGGTGGCAACGTAGCTTAGAGGCACATCTACCACCTCCTCCAGTGATGTTTTGCTAGGAATGACCCACGAACCACAGAAATGTATTAAACTTCAGAAGAGGCTTACAATTATAAATCCCAAGGGTTACAAGCATCTTGCACCTTAAAGCATGGCACTCTATCCCTGGAAAGTAAGATGAGACTCCTCCCTGTGTTTTATTTACTATGCTGAGCAGTAAATAACCTTTCTTTTCAATGAGATTCTCATATTCCTAACTTTCCACCACGCACCACATAGGAGAACCAAAACATGACTCACAACCCTGAGTCTGGCATGTCAAGAAGCTAAACATTAACACCGCAAAATTTAAGCCTTCTGCATTTAACCCTAACAACCTATTTCCAAACACATCTATAGAGCAAACAAACAAAGAAATTAAGCCTTATCTCAGAGGTTTGTCTTTTAGTGAAAGAACCTGTGCCTTCCATCCTGAAGTTTCTACAGGAAAATGTTAAGAAGAAGAAAAAAAAAAAAAAAAGAAAAAAAAAAAAGATTATGGAATTCATCAACCCAGCAGCTTCCTCTTTGACAAACCTGTTCCATACCATGGAGCCCAGCAAATATACAACTTTCTTCAACATCATTTACTTTTTGTACTATGAAAATTTCATTTTGGATGAGTCCTACATGCTGGATTTATTACAATGATTGAACACAGAATTACACAATCTGCTACTGTCCTGCCTCCCCACTCCTGTTAACCTGAATTTCTGATAGTCTGGCATTAGTCACAGTTCTGCTACCTGTTTAAAGACCATTACATAACAACATAAACTTACTACAGAATCAAGGAGGATTTTAAGCACATTAAACTATTCTGGTTGCCTTTCAGATACACTGTAAACGAAATTTCTGTTCCCAAAAAGATGAGTCACAAATAGATGTGAAGAACTTCCCTACTGTTGCTCTACACAGAGCAATGAAATACGTTAGTCTAAACACTAACCACCTCACACACTCTCCACGCATCTGAACTGAAATTGCCCCAACTCCATTAGGAAATTGTAACTGTAAGAAAGTAATACATATTAATTACAGTTCCTTTGGATGAGTCCTTCACCTATGTTATGGGAACTGAAAATTTGTGAAGGGGTTATAGGGACATGAATTTCTATCTTTGGAAAAATAAAAACTTCTCAATTGCACAGAAGGAAAGAACGAGCATTAAGACTCCTGTAACTTATGTAGCTTGGTTTCAATTTTAAAACACCAGATAATTAAATCCCCAAAATAAACACAGAATTAGGCAATATCTAATTTAATACAGTAATGCAGCCTGCTTTAGCACTTCAGCGTAAACAAGATAGATATGCATACACTCCAGACCAAGATTACTAGGGGAATATTACTTCTTTTTTTCCACAGCCTATTTAATGAGCACTCATTAACAACATCTGACATGGTTGCCATTGTTTATTTTTAAAAGATGAAAAAAAACCCTAAATGCGCTGCTTCTGAGAAAAAAGGAACAAAAACCAAAACAACACTAACACCACCCTAACAAAACAACAAAAGAGCAAGACCATCTTTGCTGTTCCCCTAAATTACTAAATAGTAATTGTCTTCAGTAATTCTGACCCACCTAAAAGAAGCAAAGGCTTACCAGAATTCAACAGACTACTTGCTTAAACATTAAGAACTGAAGCCCTGAGTGAAAGGTCAACTCAGAGTTCCTTGTAAATAGCTGTGAAGAGAAGCAATTCTCAGCCTGTTTCTCACTGGTACTATTCCCCACTTCCTGCAAACAGAAATTAAGCCTGCACCTTTAAGCCAATATTGTTTAGAGCCCTGACAGCCACATGTGCTATAAAAGTTGCACTACATGGGAAAACAAGGAAAATGTAATGCAAAAACAAGTTTTGGTCATGAACTGCTGCTGACACCCATAAAGGATATTTGAATTCAAGTCTTCGAAAGTTGGAATTAATTCTAACCTGAATTTCAAAACGCTATGGCTATTGCTGTTTTGCAGCTACCATAGGACAGTAGTCCCCAAGATCCTGGGATGATACGATGCATGGCTGACAGATGTCAGTCCCCTTCTGCTGAGGAAACTGGGACAGCAATCTACAGTAGATTGATCTCGTATCTCTGCACAGAACTAGATAGGATGCAGTGTCATCCCTAATATACGAGTCAACAAATCATTAACTATTTTGTGAAGATAAAGGCAAACATAGCTGCAAGTAATCACGTTTTTATACACGTGGTGTTTCTCACAGTAGAAGGATGCACACTAGAACGTTCAAAAAAAGGGTCTTTAGAAATGGAGAGGAAGCTTATGCAGAATTTACCTAAACCAAACACTGAAGCAGCAAACTGCACAATAAACAATCACCTATGTAAAAGTCAAATGAAGAAGACTAGAGTAAGCATGTTTACACATTTTCACACGTCATTAGAGCCAGAAACAATGTGTGAAGGAGAACAAAACACCTAACCCCATACACAGCCTTGCTCCACTGAAGAAATTCAGTTTTCCATTCCTTGTAGAAAAATTAAAGGAACGAACATTTGGGGACTGTTTCCCACCTCCAAAAGTAACACTGTCATTAGCAAGGTATCTTCATAATCACCTCATTAATAATTTTTGCATTTGCCTACATTTTGCCCACACCAACTGGTTCCATTTCTCACTCGATCTAATGCTGTAAAAACCAAGACATCCATTCAGTTATATGTGGACAGAGAACATTGTGACAGGACAGAACAGAGTCTGACCACTGGATTGTGATACATTTTACAGGGAGCAAGGGTTAAGGCAAGAAGCAGAACCCAGCTGGTTCGCAGAAATCTAAGGGAAGCAGACAGCAAGGTAATGTGGTGGTAGTCAAGAGATCTATCATCACTGATGGATTGAGATCTGTTCTCATTTCTGAAAACTACATCAGCAGTTGGCTGCTCACATAATCAGATCTACAGATGCCTCTCTACTGAAGAGGCATGGAATCATGATGATCCATGCCACATTACTGGCAGTTCCTTCCTATGCAAAGGCCACTTACACATTTAAAAGAAACTCCAGGAAAAGAAATCCTGGGTGCATAACCCTAACCTCATGTAGGACCTTTTAAGGGTGAGAGAAGCATGCAGGACCACTTCCTAAATGTACTAGCCCAGTTTCATTATCCATATGAACAAGATCAGTATCACTTCCTTTTACGAACAGCACAGCCCCTCTGCATTTTCTCCCCCACCCAAAATTCCAGCAGTATCACTTGCAGAAGTGGAAAGAGGGAACTGCTCTTGCTGAAAATAAACCTGCAAAAAAAAGAAATCATATTTCATGCTTCATTCAATTCAAAAAAAGGAACATGCAATTAAACAATCCTGGAATGCTCAACCACAATTCAGAAGTGCAAGAAGCCAGGCTGCCATCAGACAAGACTGGAGATAATTCACAATCCATTATCTCAAATAATTCCAGGATACATCGCATTTCCAAAAACCTTCTTACCTCTGAATGCCTAATTTATTAATTTTCTGAAAGACAGGAGATGAGAGTAATAAACTATCAAATCACACTCCTGTGGGTGAGAAACAACATCCAACAGGAGAAGGCAAGCCATTTTATTGAAAACTCTTTTTTTTCCCAACCAAGTGACCATTTTTCCAACCAAGTACTCATTCACCACAAAGCTCTGCAGTACATTATTAGGAAATTAAGACAGGAAATTGAGGAATAATGGAGTAATGGATATGAAATTGTCTTATGTCCTAAGTCAATAAAGGCCATTTCTGTGGCCAATACAAATTCTGTATTTTTGAAAGTGAGGAAAACTTTCAGAGAGTACCATGCACACAACTTTAAAACAGTGTACCCTACCCACCTTGCTAGACAGCAAGGAAATATTTATGCATTCTAGATGTTCAAGCCAGTCTTACAAGCTTTCCTTCAATGCCTTTGAACAACTAGGAATATCTGTATTGTGGTATTGAGGGAGAAATGAGAGCAATTTATTTGGCTCTCACAGACTGAGTACTTCTTATGAAAATCCAAGGCACAAAGTATTCACGTTGGTAAAAAGGCTAAGAACCTAAAAGTTATTGTGATGTAGCACTGTATTATTCCTGAGGGCAGCACACAAATTACTTAACTCAGTTACCGTGCTACTCATTATAGGCTGGTAGAAGAGTCTCTAGGCCTTCTAAGCTAGTGGGTCACTATTTGCACAGACAAAATAAAGCCTGAAAGAAGAAAAAGGTAAGCCACATGACACTGTTACAGACAAACAGATAAGCAACACATATTCAATATTAGCACAATGCACCCATCAAAAGCACACCCAGGGAGCTTGACAGAGCATTTGGGGACTCTCTTCCATCTGCCAGCTACTTACAGTAAATCCAAGATATAGCTTAGATAAAATAAGTTTTTCAAAAATTGGGAAAAAAAAAAAAAAACAAACGAAAAAAACAACTGTTTTATGGAAGCTTTCAATAAATACTCTGGAAAAAAAAAATACAGGCTGACTGAATTGCAGCCACTCATTCCCATGCACAAGGCTGGCTTTCTACTACCAAGCTACGAGAAATATGCAGGGCTGCTCAATTGCTCAAAGACCAAGTAGCTTTTTACAGGCAACTTTCTTGACCTAGAAAAAGCCATGCATGGTACAACTGAGAGATGCTTTAACCTAATCAACTGCCTCCAGAAAACAGTCATGTGATTTTTAAAAAGGGCAAGTAATTTCTATGTACAAATACATGTTTACAAGTGTCATGGCACTGTCAAAGTCACCCTGTGCAAATCTAGTTGAAGAAAGAGCACATTACACACAAGACACTGTAACATACAGAAACACCAAAATCTATAGATATATGCACAACTGAACACAATCTGTGATAATGTTCAAGGCTTGATAGTGGGAGCAATCACAATTATTTCCAACTATAAACTAGACTACTGATAATTTACTGGAAGGAAGGAAAATGAAAGAAAGGGCCAGTAAATATCAGTATTTATCAGTAAATATCTGCTAAATACAAAAAGCAAAACCCAGTATTACAACCACTGAATCCCATACAACCTGGTCTACCCAGGACCTTAAACCAGACACTCAATTCTCCCACACAGTATTTTCAGGCTGGGTTAAGAGGGTTGGGATACAAGTGATGCCCATCTCACCCACAGGCTCTGCAATTTATCAAGACTACAAGGTAGAGCACATGCAACAACTCTGTCCCAGCACAAGCCACTCTGAATACCACCATCCTCACAGGACTTTTGGAAACAGCATCACATCTCAGTCATGTAAATTAAAGAGTCAGCAGAAACATCACATTAAGCAAACTTTGACAATAAAACAGACCAGCTTAAAAATAAATATAAGTATATATTATGAAGGCATATTAGTAAATCAGGGGAAAAGGTTGCAAAATTCATGTCTCACTGCCAAGACATGAGCCAGCCACAAGCTCCAGGGCCCATATGGCTCTGTAACCTGCAGTTACAGAGATCCATACAAATCAAATCAGTATCAATTGTCTTTTAATGAGAAAAAGTAGCCACTTGTCATTTTCCATAGCATTCAGGTTATTACTTTGACCAAGAAACAAATACTAGAGTAAAAAAACTGAACTAGTGACTGAGTTTCACAGGACTATGGTATTTGGCTATTTGTTTCACAGAAACTGGTCTAATTCCAGGAAAACACATCCACGAACAAAATTTAATTACTGTTACACAGATTAGAAGGAAGGAATATACTTGTTTTTCCCTCACGGTGTGCATAACAAAGTAAACATAAAAATCCAACAATTTTACCATGAACTACTAAACAGAAGTTAGACCCAGCCACTATTTAGTTATGAACCAAGTTACTATTTGTATCATTCCTCTGTAAGGGGAACAAATTCCCATATCTCCACAGATTTTTACTTCAGCAGTTGATGAATTAATGCCTTTGAAAGCAGTCTATCCTCACTCAAAATCTTAAGTCAATACACAAAGTATCAGCTAACTAAAGACCAAAGTATTTAACAGTCACTAAGCATTCACTTGCAAAGGCAAACTGAGTAACTAGGAGAGTTTGGTAGTCACAGGCTCAGTGGGGTCCATCAACAAACTGACAGCCCTGGAAAAAAATCCTGGTGGATGTGATCTTCTTTAACTGTCTGAAATCAGTTCACTGTGGAGAGTGGAGACTTGATACAGGCTTGAACTGTATCAATTAAGACTAAACAACATTAAAAGTAGAAGGGAAAAGAGACCTTTAAGGTTTGGAGGTTTTTTCCCCTAGAAAAATTAAGTCATTAAAAGCAATCACATCCAGATCAAAATAGTTCGCAGACAGTAAGAATGGTTCTGCCCAAGTGCACCAAGTTTCTTAACAGCCACAGTAGTACCTGTAGCTTCTGAAGACACCCACTCCAATGACCAAGTATATACCTACAGAAACCAGTTCTGATTAGTATATGTAAAGATTGAAGGGAATTGTAAACAGTAGCATTCACCAGGAAGTTCCATATTTGTTTTTTCCTAAAAGAGGAAATATAACCAGAAAAAGTTCCAGATAATTTGGTCCGAGTCTTACTCTATGGTATTTGAAATTACTGTTTCACTCAGAAAGCTTACAATAACTTGGCTTCAGTATCAAAACCCACAAGCGAAATCTCAAAAATCCTACAGATTCAGCACTTAAGAGGAGCCAAGAACTTGTATCTGACCCTCACACTCTGAAATGGTTTCACATTTTCCTCAAGAGCACCTTTATGTTTGGCATCCATATTCCTCTCTCAGCCAATTTCTCACACAAATCATTTGTCCTGACACACATTTTTACCACAATTCTGCAGAAACAGAAGATAAACAAACTACTATAAAAAAATATCTTTAATCCATCGCATCTGAGAACTACAGAACAACAGGACTCTACCAGGAACTACCTGGTAATAAGAACAAATGCTAAACAAAGCAACTCAAACTTGAATAGAAGTATCTCCTAAAACACATCTGAAAGATCAGATGAATGTGTAACTGTGGTTAGTCGCAAGGTGATGCCATTTTTTTCTTCTCCACTGATGGCAGTCTATTAATGCTTTTGAGTCTCCTTCAATGAAATAAACAAAGCGAACAAACAAACAAAAAAAAAACCCACAAGAAAAACACCCACACAACAAAAAAAATCCACTGCAAGTGGAAATTGCTTGTTATGAACGTTTTCCTCTTTCTGATGCAACATCTGTTTTAACTATACACTGTAAAGAATATCAGTTCAAAATGGGTATTTGATGGATCCCACAATAAGAATAACTCCTCTGCCACAGTTGTGTCAATCCGAGGTTACTGTGCTTAGCCCACCCCTAGCTCCTCATCCTGCCCTCACGGCTGTTCCCACCTGCATCAACATGCCAGCTGAGAAAAATGGAAGAACACTTCGCAATTTATTTGAGGTTTTCTCAGCAAAACCAGCTTAAAACAGTTTGCTGTAAGTCTCTATTAATCCAGATCATGTTGATGGAAATGTATGGTTCCAGAAAAGCTCAAAGAAATTTATATTAGAACTACTATGGCCCAATCTCCCATTCCTTATCTCATTCACTTCAAAAGGAAGTACCATTCCCACCCCTTGGAGCTGGATAGTCAGCCAGTTCAGAAGTGATGCAGCCAAAATCCAACAAAGCAAAGAAGCTATTCATTACCCCTCTGATTAACTCCCTGACTTTGCTTAACTCACAGCCACAAAGGCATCCCTGCCAACAGGGGAAGATGCACAGTCAAGAAGTCAGGACCACCACAGCTCTGGCTGAAGCTGCCAAGTTTCTTGACAAGCATAGGCAAAACTAAAATAGAATTGCTTCAGGAAATAGTGGTCACAGCCTCCTCCTCTTATGTGAGCAGTAACACTTGCATAGCCATGAAGTCAGCCAGTAGAGGCAGTTGATCTGACTGAAGCCTGACATTTTTCTATACCACCCTTTTCAGCTGGATCAGCAAAGGAGTACGAACAGGGAAAAAGGCTCCTTTTGGTGAAAACATTGCCAGAAAACTCAGAGTTGCTCTGGTAGTAATGCAGTAACATCACTGTAGAGGATGTGTTAAGTCTTAGCTTTGTCAAGTTTATACTTGGTATTCTATATAAAAAGGAAGGAACTGTGTGCTAAAGTCACATAATAAAATTGAGATCTCTGGACTGAGTAAATAATCTATAATGCTACCATACATACACCGATCCATATAAACTCCAAAATCAAGACTAAAGGCACGATTTCATATAAATTTAAAACCAAGGTTAGTCATCGTGGCAAAAAAGTACTTACAGATAATTCTGACACCAAGCAGCTGTATCAAGCTACAAAATAGAAGACTTCCAAGTATTATAAGTTTCAAGAGCCCAGTGTGGCTTGTTTTTCTTTCTTCCTAAATGCACAATGCCATCAGCTGCTAACACAAAACCAGAGGGTTTCACAATGCCACAGCGGAAAGATAAACAGACTCATCTACTCTGCCTAGTTTACATGCACCTTGTTTCCACACATTTATGAGACATAATAAATGCAGGAAAGTAATTCCCAGGCTGAAAAAGAGATTTTCTGCTACAGATTTAAATAGTGATTTGAATTGCATTTTATGCATATACTTTAGTTTAAAAGAATTCTTTGATGTGTTATGGTTGGAGTTCTGTAAATCAGAGTTTTCACTGAGGCTTAAAACTAACACCCTGTTCGAGAACAGATTAAAAAGAGTTTATCATAGAATAACCCAGGCTGTTAAAAGAGTTTAAGAATCACAGGCAAGAAAGAACAAATATGAAGTTCAATTTTTTGGAGGACTTCACTCACGTTATTTTTAATTTCTTCTGTAAGATATGTGCTTACAGAACAACACAGCATTTCCACAAAGAACTGCCAAGAGATGAAGAAATGGAAAACACACACTGATGAGCAGAAAAGCAATATTGTTTCTCTATGGTAACTATTAACTTCTGCATAATCATAAAGACTGTTTTTAGCAGTAACCGTAGATCAATAAGTCAAATAGAACTGATGAGTCAGAAATCCACTTAAATATTTACACTTTTTGCTGCAAGCCATACCTAGAGTAATACTGTAGCCAAACGGAATGACTGTGCCTTCCATTTTACCCACTCTCCTCACACGGGAGCCTATCTGGAAACGTAGGAAGATAAAAAATACGACACAACAACAAAGCAAACCAAAACAAACCCCCCCTATGCCATCCGATCAGACCTCATTAACGGCTACAAGTTCTTGCCTACTCTGGAGGAATGAATTAAGAAACACTGACGACAACCTCGAAAACACAGTAGCTGACAGAAATCACCCCGAAAGCTCCCTTATCCTTTCATAAACCATTAATGAGCAGGTTACATAAATCTACTGGACCGAAGGATCTGTAAAGTGGAGCTGCTGCAAGACATTAGCTCTCTCTCCTCTGAGGGATGCATCATTTCGTTCTTGAAGACTGCTCATCTCCATAAGTGCAATAAAATGAGTTAGGCGCATTCCGCACAGAAACTGCGCTTTAACCCTTCGCTACCCACCGCAAGCCGAGGTAAGTAATGCTTGCCCACGGCCAGCGTTCCTCTAGGCAGCCGGCAGCCCTCCTCCTCGCAGGCTGTTGCTCGTCAACCCCTCCTGCATCTCGCTGGACCCGGCCGCCCGTTCCTTTGTGCAGCCCAGCGGGCTGCTGCACAAGCAGAAAGGGACCGGCGACACCACGAACCGGGAAAAAAAAAAGAGACGCGTTCTGCTGTTCACGGGGGCCCTTTCCCCTACAATTCCAGTAGGTCCCCCGCCTCACCGCCTCGTCCCTACGCCTTACAAACTTCACAGCGGCCCCGGCTGAGAGAAGGCGGAGGATTTCGGGGAAGCCCGAACTTGCCGGAGCCCCGGCGCCCCTCGTTCGCTCCCGCGGCCGCACACTGGGACGGGAGACGATACAAAGCGCCGCGCACATCCTGGGAGCGACAGCACCGGAGGGACCCTCAGACGGAAACCTTGCCGGGATTCAAGGCCTAGAAGAGACCGTAGGCACAGGCAGCCCCAGAGAAAGGAAACCAGGAAACAGCAGCACTCCGAGGGGTCGCTCCCCTGGGGCGGCGGCTCG
>VWZI01016747.1:78702-187199 GCA_013396835.1 Psilopogon haemacephalus | reverse complement strand
CGCCACGCCCACCCCGACGGACCATTGGCCACTCACCCCATCACTGGGTCTCTGGATTGCTGTAAGTAGCTGCTCGTCAAGGTCCCGACACCGCCCCACTCCGCCCACGGGTCCCGGGTGTTTTATTCACGCCGGGGCTTTGGCGCCCCCACTCTTTTGTCGCCGGCTCTGATTGGCTGAAACGATCACAGCAGAGTGCCAGGATAGGTCCCCAGAGGTGCCAGCTGCGGCAATGGGCCCGCCTCCCCACTCGGGTTAGGCTGTGTTGGCGTGGCGAAGAGCTGTGTTGCGTGGTGGGGTGGAGGGTGGCCGTTAGCCGTCATTTGGGGATAGTTTTCCCGGAGGAGATCAGGACAGAAACCCACCCAGACTCTCAGGGGCGCTCTGACTGGCGTCCCCCTGATGCGCTAAGAGAGAACGTGCATTCCACGGGAAGGTGGGCTGCCAGCCTCTGGTCTGGTTCTGTCTTGGGTCTTGTCGCCTCACAGTGGCGAGGCGGCTTGTGGGCGGTCAGGGCCTCACTGCTTTGGAGCGTCACCCTCTCTGCATCTCTGGAGTTCGAGGAGCTGGGTGTCTGGGCAAGAAGGTGGACCCCGGACGTGCACCTGCCTTGCGGGAGAGCTCGGGGACAGACGTCTGTCCAAAACTTGCTACGGGCACTGCCACTACAGAGACTTATTTCCAAGTGAGGAGCCCCCCGGCAGCTTCTGGAGAGACCCTTGCAGAAGACACAGCAACCCTGGTGTGAGCTGGCGGCACGAGGAGTACGCAGGATGGCTCCCTCGGGGCCAGCCACAGTGCCCGTTGCCACCTCGATTTCCCTCCAATAAACCACGTGTGGTAACTGAGGCTTTCCCCAGGGGCTGCAGTGAAACGTGCTGCTAACGCCAGTGCTTCAGGAACTGCGCACGTAATGTCCTCCATCAGCTAGAGCCCAGGGAAAATGCGAGCAGGCTCCTCTGCCACACATTAACCTCCATGATTGTGACTCTGAGGTCCGAAAAACTCAAATTTCCCTTCTTCAGTCCAAGAAGCAAAAGCGTGCCTCAATTTTCAAAGCAGAGGCAGTACCAGGTACTGAATTCAGCAAAGAGGCGGTGCTTCAAAGGGAAATTACTCAGGGGAATCCAGTGTGTGCAGCATCCGTGGGACTTGAGATTACACGGCTTGGCCTGAACACATTATCCAGAATACACATTTCCAACAGCTGCCTTCTCTCTCCAGAATTTGAAGCAGCTACTTCATCCCAAATGCAAAACAGAACAAATCCTTGAGCATTCAGCACTAAACCACCACCACCCCCCCCCCAAAAAACAAACAAACAAACCAAAAAAAACCCTCAGGAAACTGAAATGCAAAGATTACTTGAGCTTTCTTTACATCATTATCTTTTCCCTGCATGCACCATCCCCAGTATTCCTCTTTGTTTCTGAATCAAGCAAAGAAACAAAGCAACAAAGAACGTGAGCCTTAATGTTAGCTGGCAAACAGCCAGAACTTAAAGCAACTTAAATCAGTGAGAATTTCAGAACATTATGTGCAAAAATAATTTACCAAATTCACACAGGAGGTGCTCAAGCAAAAGTATGAGCATAACACTGACTGAGTTTCAGACTGGTGCTTTGACCCCCAAATCATGGCTTTTTCACAAGTTAAACTAAGAAGATACCTTTTTTTTTTTTTTCTTTACATCTTTTTGCATAGCTCTCTGCTTGGAAAACAAAACCAAAGCAGAAAGCTGCCTTCTCTCTCACAGTTGCATCTCAGTTACTTTCAGACTGCTGTTCTCAACCAGCAGCACACAGCCAAATCTGTTCCAAATGACTAGCAACCAGGACACTGCTACCAGTCCCGAGTTTTCTTCTGATTTTATGAACACATTCCTGACCTGGCACAGCTCCTAAAATATTGCATTCCCAGTAGTTTTGGTGTAATTCTTCATCTTATTCACAGTCTATGGATTTCTGACAAAACAAAACAAAAAAAAAAATCTAAAACATGGTGCCCTAAACCTTAAGTTCTATGAAGAATTCTTGTGTTACAAAGATGCTGTACTTTCAAATGAAAAGTATTTGAGGGCTAGCAAGGAAAACACCAGGACATACTACTGTAAATAAAATCCTAATGTATACTCCAGCTATATATAACTTTTACAAATATTTATTAGATAGTTAAATCGATTTGTTGCCAGTAACGCTCCCCTGCTGGCTGTTTGCATCTACCCCTAACTTGATCATCTCATATAGTCACTGGTGACCAAAGGGAAAGGGGGCTGTGATGGGAAAGGAAAGGAAGATGACCCTAGAGGTCACCTGGCTGAACAAGCTGAGCATCTAACACAGCAAACTGCACATTCACAGTGCTGTGCTGTGGATCCAAGTCACGTTCTGTGTATTCAGTCTTCCCACTGAGAGTTTCTGTGCAAGGCAAGAGTGGGGGGAAGGCAGGGTGGCCTGATACTAGAAGCAAGGCTTCAAGGTGCTATAATCCATATGGATAAGAAAGAATTAGAGACTTCATAGCACGCCCAAGAAACTCAATCCACTTTCCCCCTTTCCACCTTTTCTTTACGATTGAGAGCAGGGCTCTGTGGGTAATATGCGGGATTAATGGATTTGGCTGTTCCTGTCACGGCCACTTACTTCTGTCAGTACTGCAAGGATCTCTAGTCAAGAACTTTCTTGGTCTCAGTGGGACCGGAGGATAAGTACACTGTCCCCTAAGGATCTGGGAGAGTATTACACACACACTCATGATAATGCAAACTCCATATCCTCACTGCAGATACCCAGAGGCTTAACATCATTCTCCCCTACTGGCTACCTAAAGCAATGCCAGTGATTAAATCTCCCTTGTCTAATCACACTGTAATATTATCCCTTCTAGGAACAAGCCATACCAGTAAAAATGCTACAACATAAGCATTTTTATGCTGCTATAACTGCACTCACCCAGGAGGAATTCCATCTTTTTGACAATTCATGTAAAACAGTAGGAGATGGTGTGTGCAAGTGAGCACTAAAAAAAATCCTTCTAGAAGGTGCCATATTGTCTAGCAGCAATTACCAATTTAGAGAAAGCCAATAAGCAAGTACCACACAGTCTTTCTCCTGTCATACCCTGAGCAGATCTGAACAATATGGATGCTAAACCAAGACATCCTGTTTGCACAATATTTCCATCTCTGTAGTGCTGCGTCAGAGATGAGCAAGCAATTTCAGAGTACTTAAAAAAATGTCAGTATAGGCAGCTTTTACAGGAATAAAAGGCTTTTGCAAAGCTTCTGAAAAGGAGAAGCAGGAGCAGCAGATGTTGAATGGTGCTTCTATATGTTAGCATAGCTGTATGTTAATTTTGAAATAGTGGGCATAAAGACATGTAAGGAGCCATGTTGCCATCATTAATACAGAAGGGATATGAATAGCAAGAATCCTATAAAATATTTTTTTCCGTGGAGAGGCATCATCCTCTCCATGGCAGCTTGTCAAGGTCTATGGCCTGCACATATCAGAAGAATATTGTCTAGCACAAGATTCATAATGCATGCAGGAACATTTTGACTATACCTTTTATCTCTACTGTCTAGCAGCGATTAATCCTATGGGGCAAATACTTCATTCATTGCTTTCATTTTAGGATTGAGATTTTCCTCTCATGGCTATTTACTTCTTTACTTCCTCTGAAAAGCAACAAGACAGGAGCCTTGGAGTCTGCTGCTTTCTGTTTAATCACTGCAGATGGTATCTGCTCAATGCTACCAAATGCTAGATGGTGTCTACTAAGAGCATGAAACTCTCATAAAATTATTTCAAAATGCTTTTGAAGTACATATGCCCCAATCAAGGGGGTGAGTAAGCTCAGTCCAGTATCCTACTCAAATACATTGTGTAAATTCAGCTTTAACTTGCAAAGTATGTTAGTGTCACACTTGACAAGACCCAATCCCTATGCTTCCACATTCCTCCAAAAAGAGATTTTCATAGGAAGGGCTGGACTTTGTAACTGTTACTTTCATAAATTTGTTTTAATTGGACTCTTCCATAGCAGGGAAGGCTGCCTTTCTCAGTGGGGCTCTGTGTACAAGATAACCAGGATTAAAGACTGCAACCAGTCACTGAATAAAAAAATCCTTGAGAAGAGAGGAAGAGCTGGAGAGAGGCCAAAATGTCTGCCAAGAGATGCTTCAGTGAGTGAGTGCATTCACTGTGATGAGGAGGGCCAGAGGACAGCTCTTGAGAAACAGTTCGTGAATTAGGTTTCGGTCTTGTTATCTGGCAGTGAATTTTATAGCTTTTACACCAAGGAATGGTCTTCACAATCCAGCCCAATGTCCTTCCAGTGATGACATACTAGATGCCACTAGGCATAAGAGAAAGATACTCAGCTAAGGAAACCAGTTAGCAAAGGCTTGACATGTTCTTTTTCCTTACTCAGTATTGTTTTTGGCACGAGAACAAAACTGACAGTGCAAAAGGAAGGTTGCCAGCAAAGTAATAATGAGAAAAAGGATTAAACTGAGTTTAACTTCCTAAAAGTGACTAGTTTACACCAGTGGTTTGCCAGGAACACAGAGAAAGTACTGAGCTCTTTGCATGGTGGTGAACAACTGAGTATCCACTATACAGAGAACCACAAAGGATTTTGCTCTTTCCATGTAGCAGCAAAGCTTTGCAGGATAAGGTCTTAACCAAACTGCTCCTTAAACTTGAGATTTGCATTATTTGAACAGAGAATGTCAAAAGGATAAAGTATCAAATGAACCCCATATCTCTTTAAGGCACCATTTACTTATCTCTTTTGAGGTCACTTGTGGTTCTTTAGTAAGTTGTACTCACTGCATTTTTAATGCCCTCTTAAATAAAGCACATTGTGGCTCTTGCCAACACAGTTTTGTACACTCAAAAAATCTGAGTTACTTTGTGCTAAATTCTAATTAAGAAATTTAATTGAGTCTCCAGCTGCTACTCTGTCTATGTGAGCAGCAGCTGGGGACCATCTAATCATTCTGAGATCTGTGCTACTCTCCTTTTGTTTATTTAAAGAGCTGCATGAGACACTGTTCCTTCTTTACAACGAATTCCCTTGAAATACTGGCCAGTGAATGAAAACAGCATGTAGACCTTGTGGCTATTCCTAGACAACCATCTGAGTACTCTGTAAATGATACTGAAGCTCCCCCTCTTTTTGCCTTAGGTCAAAACCCTTTCTTGTCTCACGCAGAAAAATAGCAACGTTCTTTATTCTTGAAAGCATTTACTATTTGAAAGCCTAAATTGTCAAAAGAAACATTTTATTCCTATAGCAATTTCCCCATTATTTTGTGCTGCGTCCTTCACTCTAGGACTTTGTTACACATCAAACCAAAATCACTGTCAATCATCTGTCTCTGAGCAGTAGAAAGCGACATCCCTATGAAGATCAGAACCCTCAACTAAGACTTTGAACCCACAGTACCAGTAAACATCCAGAATAGCTTTGCTTTAGTAATTGCATTCTGGTGTAACTCAGGTCAGGCTCTGTGTACAGTGCCCAGCTTCTTCTTAGAAGGATCAGTTGCACTCCACTAATTCAAACAGAAACATAAATAACAGCCCAGACAGCCTGATTTCTCAAAGGCCTTCCCCCTCCCAAGGCCATTTAGCCATGCTCACGTGTAATCAAAGCACACAATAGCCTAACTTCTACCATATTTCAAAGCGCCTGCATCTCAGTTTTGTTAAGGCCCCAGTTCTGTTGAAATGGTTTCAGCTGATAAGATTATTCTAGTAAGCAGGGTTTAACCTTGGGAAAACAAAGAATGGATTGAAATAAGAGAATTCACTCTTCCCTTCTCTTCCAGCCTGCACATACATGCACACACAGCCTGCTTGCTCTTTCCTCTCGTTTCCGACCCCATCCACGCCTGTCATCTCGCCAAGACGCAGTATTCCCTACTCTCGTGTTTCCCACCGCTGGTTACAGAGCTCTGATCGGCCCCTGCCACCTGCTGGCAAAGCCCAAAACGTTCAAGCCGGAGGGTAAAGTGTTGCCTGTATACCAATACAATCCGTCTCCTTTAGCTAAAATCATGGTACGAACCGGACAATCTTCTAATGGTGGTGCATTTTCCACAGCTTTGGCTGCAAACCCTGTGCTGGCAGAACTCTGCCAGAAAAACACCCCCACAATGAGAAAACTTGTTACTGCGTACGTGTACAAAATAGGTCATGGCTGCTTACAGCCAGTGATGGGATGCAAGGCTGATTTGTAGAGTTTTAAGGCAATTAAAAAATCCTTAAGGGTTTAAGGTATCTGCATCTGTTCTAGAATTAAGGCTTAACATGTGACTTACCTCATTAGGCCTAACTAATGATTTCTGCTCCTTTAATGGTGGTAAAATTGAAACATAGATCTGGTTTGAAACCCTGGCAATAGTGAAGTTAGAAGCGATAAAAATGTGCTTTTTGACTTTGTACCCTAGGCCCTTTACACTAAGTAGACCAAGCAGCAAACCTGCAACATGCCTTGTCAATGTCAGCTGCTTGTCTAACATACTGATGCTGATATTGGTGTCTGTGAGAGGCCAATAACACCCTTCTGAACCAGAGGGTTCCTAGCTGTGCTTGGGTAATTACTCCAGTTAAATGCTTTAGACTCTCAGCAGCCTCTGGAGATAAAATTCTCATGCAAAATCCAAGTCTGCAAATTATTTGAGTCTAACGATTATTCTCACAGAACTACCGTGTAGTGAATTTCTTGTACTAAAGCTTGTTCTTGATCAGAGAAGCATCAACATCATCAAACAATACAAAACTCTACAGTTTCTCCCATCTACCCTCCAGCAAAGCTGCAGCCTCTGGAGGCACGGAGGAGCCCAGGTTAGGAGGTGTATTTGGCAGTACTACTTGACACGACAGCCATTTTTGTTTTGGGATTCTCTGAGAGGACATAGCCATGCACCTGGCATGTCCACTAGATGCACAAGTAGGGAGAGCAGGGGTGGGACACCGGAACTGGCTCCATCACATGGGTTTCTATTCCTTGTGAAACAGAACCTTACAGAGTAGGTCTTACCTTGTCTTGTCTTACTAGGTCGCAAAGTGATCGCACGCTCTTCCGCAAGTGTATCGTACCCTTCTGGTACGCCTTTGGAAAGAATCTTTCTTGCTACTGCTTACAGGATGCAACTTCCCAGTCATGGAAGAGATCCACCTGCGCTAGTTCCTAGTAGAATCGCCCTACCATTCTTTTTGCGGGCCCGGGAGAAAGACATAATCCTGGTGCATTTTGAGAGGATATGATAATAAGACATAAGACATTAGGCTTTATTGAGCACACATTAAAATTCTCTCCCCCGAGAGACCCCCCCCGTGACCGGACTGCTTTTGGGAGCACTCACACGCCAAGGCCCCGGCGGAAGCCGCCTACCGGGGCGGNGGTGGCTCGGCGGAGCAGCCGCAGCGGCGGCTCTCGGCTCTCTTGGTATACCGCCAGGCGGCGGGGCTCCAGCGGTTGGAGCGGAGGCGCTGCCGCCGCGGAACTCCCCTGCCCACGGGCGGAAAGCGGGCAAAGGCGCGACCAAAGGTGAGACCAAAGGGGAGACCGAGACGCGGCGGCCTAGAGCCACAGGCGCCGCTGCAGCCACCGCCGAGCGCCACCGCGCCCGTAGGCCGAGTGGAGCGTGCCGAGGCCCTGCCGAGGCGCGGCCCGGAGCCGGAGGCCCCGCCGCAGCCGCTGCCGAGGGCCGCTGCTCCCCCGGGCCACGTGGAGCAGTCTAAGAAGGCGGCCAGAAGCCATGAAGCGAAGGGACGTGACGACCCCGCGGCGAGCTCGAACGGCTCACGGCCGGCGGTAGCAGGCGGCGGTGTGGTGGGGCTGCTACGGCGACTGGGGCGGCTGGAGGACAGCCGGCAGCGGGCGGCCGAGATGTTCCGGTGGCTGGTGGCTCCGGTGCCACCGGGGGAGTTCCTGGAGCGGCACTGGGAGCGGGAGCCGCTACTGGTGCGGCGGGGCAATCCTGACTACTACACGGGGCTCTTCTCCACGGCCGACTTCGACGCTGCCCTGCGAGACAGCGAGGTGCATTTTGGAACGCACCTGGACGTGACGAGCTACGCCGAGGGGGTACGGGAGACGCACAACCCGTCCGGTCGGGCCTTGCCCGCGGTCGTCTGGGACTTCTACCAGAATGGCTGTTCCCTGCGGCTCCTCTGTCCCCAGGCCTTCTCCCCTACCGTCTGGCACTTCCTCTCCATTCTGCAGGAGCACTTCGGCAGCATGGCGGGGGCCAACATATACCTTACGCCACCAGGGACTCAGGGCTTTGCACCCCACTACGATGACATCGAGGCATTCGTGCTGCAGCTAGAGGGGAAGAAGCACTGGCGTGTCTACAGACCTCGGACAGACACCGAGGTACTGCCCCAATTCTCTAGTGCAAACCTCACTCAGGCTGAGCTCGGCGAACCGGTGCTGGAGACAGTGCTGGAGGCTGGAGACTTGCTGTACTTTCCCCGGGGCTTTATCCATCAGGGAGACTGTCTCCCTGATGTGCACTCACTCCATATCACAGTGTCCTCATACCAGAGGAACTCCTGGGGAGACTTTCTAGAGAAGCTTCTCCCAGCTGCCCTGCAGATGGCCTTGGAGGAGGATGTGGAGTATCGGCAAGGACTTCCCATGGACTACCTAAGGTACATGGGGGTTGCCAACTCGGACACAGTCGATGCTCGCCGAACAGCCTTTGTGGAGAGGGTGCAGCGCCTGATAAAGAAACTAGTTGACTACGCACCTATTGATGCTGCTGTGGATCAAAGAGCCAAATCATTTCTTCATGACTGTCTTCCCCCGGTGCTTACGCAGAGTGAAAAGTCACTGAGTGTGTATGGCTTCCCAGCCCAGTGGCAGGATGGAGGCCCCTGCAACGTCAATATACCAATAACAAAGGACACAGAGGTGCGTCTCCTCCGCCATGGCATTGTTAGATTGTGTAATGAAGAAGCAGGTGTGATGCTGTATTACACAACAGAAAATTCCAGAGTGTATCACAAGGAAGAGCCCAAGTTCTTTGAGATAGATCCCGAGTATACAGACAGTATCGAACTTCTCCTGTCTTCCTATCCAAACCATGTACGTGTGGATACTCTTCCATGTGAAACCCCAGAGGATAAGATTTCTCTAGCCATGCTTCTGTTTGAGAAGGGCATTCTGACCACAAAAAAATCTCTGGTGCAAGTATAACTCTTTTTTTTTTTTTTTTTTTTTAACAAAATAAATATCCATTTGTTAAGAGAGCATTCTGTCTTGTCCTTGCTTTACACCTCTAAGATGCAGAACCTGTTAGTTTTGTGCATCACAGTATCTCATCTAGGGGCAGAGTGGCTTTGTTCAGATTAAAACTGCTGTCTAGGAGTGATTCTGCATGGCCGAATAGCTAAAGGAGGGAAGTGCTTAGTTTAATTTTTTTTTCCTTCACCTACTGTATTACTACATGCTAGGTAACCTCAGGAAGCTAGTGAACTTTTGTGGAGTTTGTAAGTCATCCATGTGTTCATACTGTTCTAAAGTAGCCTGCCTTAACTATGGCAACTGCTGTCATTACAGGCAAGCTTGGTGATGGTCACCGTTCTGTGTGTCTGTGCTGTGCTACAGTGTATCTATGGTGTGTGGCATTCAGGCCTGTGCCATGCTACAGAGGTCCCCTGGGTGAAGGAAAATGTCAATCAGCTGTTCCTAAGTGGAGCCCATACACAGTGATCATGCCAGTGATTATGCCACCTGCCTGTACCTGCCCTTACCAAGCAGTGACACAAGATGTTTACATGTATGTGAATGTGAGCTGCGCATTTGAAATAATTTGTCTGTTTCTGCAGTCTGAAAATTGCATTCTGTCTTAGTGATAGAATAACCTCCCCCACTGATTTTCCTATTGCAGCCCCTAACAAATGAATTATAGCTCCTGAAAGGAGTTTTCAGGTTAAGTTGAAAAACTTCTTTATTGGGACCTAACAAGGTACAAGAAAACATGCCTTACTATGTGGCCATCCCCTGTAAATAATGACAAGCCTCAGATGCTCTTCCACAATGCTGTTTTGATGCTGCAGTCAGTAGGTGGGAGATGTTCTGGGAAGCCTGGAGCTGTATGCACAAGGAGCAGACCATCTTACCATGTGTCTCTGAGCTGCTGGGTCATCAGGGGTTTGTAAGATGGTACCCACACACTCTAATTATTGAGGATTAACTGTGTGTTCTCCGAAGTCCCATACTTGCAACAGGCAGCACCCCCGCCAGGCATAGAGTTTTCCTTCTTTCTCCAGAACTTCTGATGAGATCTGCTGACACTGCCAAATGTTTTTCACTAGGAGGTGCTGGGCCATTATGATCCCCCTAAGAAAAGCACTTGCATTGTATATGGTATCCAAGATCTACTCTGAGAACAGTATAGATACTCTTAATCCCTTCAGATGCTAGGAAGTCCAAACAGTGTAGCATGCAACAGGACTCCAACCGACATGAAGACATGGACCATGACAGACATTTTTTGCTTTTTGGTCTTTGTGATGCAAAATTATATTTTTTCAAAATACTGTCTATTAATTTTCAATATTCTGAACTCTTGTCACCCCGACCACTAATTATAATAATAACTGGTTCTTTGCATGGTCATGGAATGTATTACATAAAGGAATAACTAGATCTAGATACAACTAGAAATATATAAATATTCAATTCCAACTGAACTGGAAGAGTTGTGACCAATATACCGCTTGCCCACTAGATGGACTCAGGAAGCTCCTTTCTGCAAAAGACAATTAGTGAATTACAAGAGGCTTTAATTATTTACTCACAAAATATTATTTCCCAACTCATGGGGCTAGCTACAGCTTCAGACAGTACCCAAATGCTTTCAAGGAATTCTGTCGATTGTCTTGTTGACCACCGAGGCTTCTGATTCTTCCCAGGCTTTACAAGATGCTGGGGAAAGGGGCAAACAATCTCTGACCTGGTCCTGATTTCTTTGGACAATCTGTGTATCTCCAAGACTTCCTGTCTTGACAGGAGACTTTCAGATGTAGGCAGGATGTCTTGCGATGTGCTGTCTCAGCACAGATGTCACACTAGCTACGCAGGCCTATTGTGTTGAAGCATTTGAATCTTGTTCCTGGTAAACTTGAGGCAGGCAGTTTCCAGGCAAAAAAACTAGCCCAAACACAGGGCTTGTTATTCAGCAGAGGTGAGTTACAGCTTAGCAAAGCATAATGCTATAAAACAATGGCAGCAGCAGCATGCAAAGAAGCACAGTTACAACAGCAGAGCACGTTGTGTTACCTGCTCATAGCCAATCAGAATGGCAGTTAGCCAAGCTTGATCATATTAGGTGAAGCCATAGGCTTGCTTTACCTAAATTTGGGAAAGGCATAGGCCTTGTACAAGGCAAGCACAAGCCACGTGTTTACCACAGGATGTAAACGGGAGCAAAACAAGTCTGGGCAAGCTGGGGGTCATTAGACTCAATGGCTCCAGGTTCTTTTGTCCTCTTTCCTGCACTTGCTTCTCCCCACAACAAAGAGAGGGAGAGTAAAAAAACTAGTCTGGGCAAGCCAGGACATGTATAAGCCTATTTTGACCTATCAGGCCTACCACAACGCCATGTTGGGGGCTCCAGAACTGCACACAGTACTCAGCAGTGGTGCTGATAAAGAGAGAACAGACAATTGCTTCATTTCCTAAGGGATTAGCAACTCTTGGAAGCTGAGGTTAAGCCTGGTGAGCCCAAACTTGTTAACAGCCTATGTGTATTTGCTATGCTGTGAGTGCACTGGGGACCACATCTCAGGGGAATGTGCCTGGAGCTAATGCAGCAGAAACCCTGGTGGTGCTACCATCCCTATGTACTCTGTGCAGTCTCTGAGCATACCTGAATGTCCCTAAACAATTACCTTCAGCTGCAGTCCCACTAAGTGGTGCTACCATTTGTCTTGGGTGGTATGGTTCAGCATTAGTAGACTGACTGAGTCTTGACCGTAGCCTTTGGAATTCTGAGACCTCTCTTCTTGACACTTCATGACTGGGCAGGCAGATTTCTTCTGCAAAAGCAAGTGTTTTGTAAATCAAACTGAAAAAATATTTGCAGTCTCCAAGAAAATGAAATGCAATGCATAGTCTCCTCCTCTTTCCACCCTTCACTAGGAACAAGGCATCCATTTTGAACCAGCTGGCCATTTAAGATAGAGGATGAGGCAGCATAAGGCTCATTCAGAGGAGCAAGATGATGTTTTGTAGAAGGTTTAGGCCTTATTTTACCCCATCAGCAAGCAGACCCAGTTCTGAAGAACCTGAGTTGATAGACACTTTTCATTTATTAATTTAATATTGTTCACACCTGCACCAGGATAGGCTGATTTACCTGCAACTATGAGTAGACTTGAATTCACACTTTCTATAATTTGTCTTATCTTTTTTTTAATCAGGAATAAAAAAAAGGGATAGGATTTTAATTCATCTCAGTTGAACAGATCATATGTAATATACTAATTTATCTTACTGGTGCTCTATGAACATTAAATGAAGTTCTGTTCTTTCCATATAACTCTGGTCTCCCATGTGTACACCATCTTCAGCCTGTACTTTAAAGCAAGACCCAACAGATGCACCTTTTGGTGTACAGATTTCACCACATTTACACTGAATATCATCACAGATGGAAACAACTCCAATTGCTGAACTGCAGAAACTGTACAATAGGAGAAAAAGTAATGGTGCAAGTGTTTCTGGATAAGAACCCCAAAGCTGCTGAAAAAGATCCTCTTACTGGAAGACCTGTGTCTTCTGTGCATTGGGTTCACCTCTCCTTTGGAAGGAGACTTGCACTTCTGGCCCCAGCATGGCCTGACCATCAAAAAGCTTTGTGTTTGCACTGCAAAATTTATGTAAGAGACCAGAGCTGATGAAAGAGAATTAGCAGCAAATGAAACTTCCAAGCCCTTTGCTATCCAAGACACTGTAACCCATGCTTCCAACCATTCCAACCAAAACTTGTGGGCCTTGCCCTAGCATGAGTGAGGCACTGTGGGTATAGGCAAGAAGAGCAGTTGACAGAGAGAAGGGAGGGAGAAAAGCCTTGGGGCTGCCTGTGGTCACACGTCATTTGGCAAGAAGTGCAAGACTGGAAGAGCCAGGAGATGCCAGAAGAGTGGTGTCGGGCTGGTGGAGCTGTCTCTCCCATGAGATGCTCACAGGCCACAGCCCCATGCACTCACCCCAGCACAGGCCCACAGCAACCTCTCCTGGGATGCCCCCTCCAAAAAAGATGGGGTCCTGTCTCAAATGATGTTCTGCAGAACATTTTCTCACAGGGGACACTTGGATACTGAGCTCTGAACATGCTTCCTTCCTGCCCCATTGCTCTGGACGGAGACTCACACCAGCACAGGGTACCCCTGGGACTCCTCCTGGCAGTTCCTGCTATTGCAGGAGACCTCTCTCCACATAGCTTGGCATAGGACAAGACCTGAAGAAGAGAGTGGTGGGTTGCCCTCAGCTGGCTGTCAAATACAAACCAAGCTGTTCTCTTATCTCACTTCCTCAAAAGAACAGCTGGAGAAAGTAGTATTAGAAATCTCATGGGTCCTGATAAGGACAGAGAGATAACTCACCAATCACCATCACAAGCAAGCCAGACTTGACTTCAGGAAGAGTAATTTCATTTATTGCCAGTTAGTAACAGGGTAGCATAGTGAGAAATAAAGACAAAACTGAAATAAGGACAAAACCCCACATCTTTGGACAGCAGCGGGTCCATTTTGGAGCTGGCTCAAACATACATGAGACCAGGGCTCTGTCTCTTTTCATAGAGGCCATCTCTATAGCTGCCCTTTACCAAAATGTTTCCAGCTAGCTGGAAGACTTTTCCAGCTAGGTCTGAACAATCTATCCTTTCTCCTGCAATGGGTGTTCAAACAGCAGCATTGTGCTTATTTTCTTTTAACTGGCATCATAGCACTAGGGAACATTTTTCTTGGGAGTGGAAAAAAATTGTGTGGACAGCCTTAGCGCTTGTCCAGAAGACAAACTAGTAATTGCCATCACCTTCTTCACAGTGTTTTGAAAACTCTCAGCATTACACAGTATTCCTCTACCTGAACTAGACTGTTATGTTCCATAGCTCAGTACTGACAGAGATTTCCTCCTACCTCCCAGGTAAAGGGACCATGGCTTGGCCTGCTTGGTTACTCCAAAGGAGCTGATCTGTCTCTTGCCACAGCTGCCTTCCTGAAGAACATCACAGCTCTTGCCTCCATCAACAGCTCTGTGAGCATTACAGCCATTCCTCTTTGTTACAAGGGTAAAACCATCCCCTCTGTGATCATCAATGAATAAAAGGTCAAGGTCATTGATGCCAATATTCTTAATTATTTTGGCATCCTTATTGACCCCTTTCATGCCCCTGGCAACCAAAGCCTGAGAAAGCTGAAGCACAGCTGCTGTTCATTGTGGGACAAGAAGATGACATTATTAAATGTGATTATCATACTGCTGAAGCCTGCAAATATTTGTGGGCTCAAGGGAAGGAAAATTTTCAGATTTTGTCTTACCCTGGAACAGGGCACTATTTTGACCCTCCTTTTTTCCCTTTGTACCCCATAGGAAACCATCTCATATTTCACAAGCAGGCAGTTCTGGGTGGGGAGTGTGGGGCTTATTCTAAAGCTCAGTTTCATGCTTGTCCACAGATCCAGGCTTTTTTTCAACAAGTATTTAAACAGCAACTAATGGCAAGTCAAACTTGTTTGCAGGTGTACCAAAACAACTACCATATCTACCTTGCCTTTGCCTTGCACAGAATAGACACTAAAGCCAGGATGCAGGGGTGTTTCTGGTTAACCCTTGGGAGGGACTGTTTGCCTTTTGTGACTTTTTTCCATCCTCCCTTCAGAAGGAAGTCCTCTGGCTCACGGATACTTCTGGCTCCAAAGACATCATGCAAAAAGCCATTCTGCTAAATGTACATTCATTGTGGTTTTCTCCCACACAATGTGGAATTTCTTCAGTTTTGTAATTAGGGTGACAATTAAAATAAATGAGCTGAGATTTTAAAAACAGAGTAATTTGTTGTACTTTGGTTAAAACCAGGTATTTTTGCATCTTAACCACCTTCTGATCACAGGGTGGAACATGCAGGAGCTTGGCATCAAGGGCTGCCCAAGTGGGGAGAGACCGGAGAAAACAGATGCATAGCCCCTTACCTTTACTTTTCCACTGCTCTAGTGGCACCAAGCGTGGAGAACGAGTGTTGCCTAAGTCGTAAGGGCCCTTTCCCTTAGCATCTTCTTCAGCACACAGCTAGGGTGGTGATCAAATCCAGCATTGCAAGCCAAGGAGTGTTACCTCAACAACAGATGCTGTCACACATTGAGAGCAGGGCACCAGACAACACACACAAATGCTAAGTGACCCAGCACCTTACCTTTAAGAGAGATGGGGCAATCTCCACGGGGATTGAAAAACAGCCGAGACTAGTGAGTACCTCTGACCACGCAGTATTTCAAAATGGAAAAAAAATGCTGAGAATCCCCTCAGATGTTTCCATTTGTTTCATGTCACGAGGTCAGACACGGGGATCTCTGAGCAAAAGGCACCTCTACCTGCGCCTCCCAGGAGGAATCTGGGAGCCTGAAGAAGCAGCTGTTGTTTTTCAGTTCCCTTTGGCGCAACAACTCTGGGCAAGGCAGACTGAATGGCCATCGTTTTAAACCCTTGCACAGTCCATTATAGGAAGAGCCAGGCACTTCCTGACCAAACTGAAGAGTCTGAAAGCAGCCTTCCCTCACCCTTCTTTACCCCTGACAGACCTGGCCAGTTCATCCCGCTGTGCAGGTGTCAGAGCTGGGCAGCGCTTGGTGGCGACATAGCCCAGGCCTTGGAGCGACCAACACGGAGCGAGGCGGCGAGAAGACATGAAGCAGTGCTAGCCTGGCGCTGGTTTGGCTTCTCCCCGCCACGGCTGCTTGTAAGCCTCGCTGCATGGCCCAAACAGATTCTCCTACGCGGCCCTGGCTGCCCCTCTCTTTGCGGCCGGTCACACAACGGCTCTTCCCTCTCCGTGAATCCCGGCTGCGATTCTGCCGGGTGGCTGGAGAATGCCTGTATTCCCCCTGCCCCCCACAGCCTCTGCCTGGCCCCTGCTGGGCCCACGACAAGTCTCAAACCAGCTCTTTTGGCGGAGAACCCGCCCAGAAAGGCGGGGAGGAGGCCGACAGGCAAGGCGGAGGGTTCTGCTGTTCTGCTCCGCCTAGCAGGGGAGTGCCAGCGGCGTTCGCGGACCCAGTCCCGGGTTGGGCAGGTACTTGCAACGGAACCCGCCCCCAGTAAGCGGAAGCAACCTGGGATCATGTGGCAGGTCGCTGCTCGCTCGCTGTGCTGGGCGAGCTCCTATGTCTGGCACCGGCAGCTGCCTCGGCCCGGCACGACGCCTGCAGCCCCACAGCGCCACAGACCTGCACGGAACCCCAGGATGGCGTCAGCCTGCAGCCTCTGCTCCATGGGCCCTGTCATCCGCCTCTCGCCCGCCGCCCGCAGCCTCTTCGATGAGCCGCTGGCAATCGCTGTGGAGGGTCTCGGCCCACGGCAGCAGGTCACGCTGCGGACGTCCTTGCGGGACGAGAGGGATGAGCTCTTCCAGGCCTGTGCCCGCTACCAGGCTGGAGATGATGGAGTGCTGGACCTCTCCCACTGCCCTGCGCTGCCAGGAGGCAGCTTCTCTGGCCTGGAACCCATGGGGCTGCTCTGGGCCTTGCAGCCCCAGAAGCCATTCAGGCGGCTGGTGAAGAGAAATGTACAGAGCCCCTTCCTCCTGCAGCTGGAGGTGTTCGAGGGCCACGGGGACCCCCCCGAGCGGCTGCTGGCCGAGGCACAACACGAGCGGGCGTTCCTACGGGACGGGGTGCGGAGAGTCCCGGTGCGAGAGGGAAGAATCCGGGCGACGCTTTTCCTGCCCCCCGGTAAGTACCGGCCGTGACAGCCTTCTTCCCCCGCGGGTGCTGCTGCCATTCTCAGCCTGTATTCCGAGGCCCGGCACAAGGTTCCCTCCAGGCGCCACTGATCCCGGTACCAGAGAACAAAGGGGAACTGGAGCTCACCATCTGGCCCTAGGCACTCTTCAAAGAGTGGCCTCATTCCAACCAGATTAGATCTGCAGGCGTCGGTCCTCAGGTAGCACAGCTATGTTGGTTAAAACATGTGGGTTTGTTTTACTCATACTGGACATGAAGGCATCGATCACAGTACCCTTTTTGTTTCCAAATGCAGTGGGAGGTGATGTCAGCCACTCTTCAAAGTAACCTTTCATCCACCTGGCTGTTTTCCTGGAAAATCAGCAGTACCTCTTTGAGTAGGCTGCTCTTTGAAATTTGCTTTCCAGAACTGTGGAGTCCAAATCCTGCAACTTCCCTTTCCAGTCTCTCTGCAGATCCTGATCTTAGTACAGTACTTGCTGCTGTCCAAACTGCCTTTTGTTGCTACATTTGTTTCCAGTTCTTCCTCATTTGTGAACAGATCAAGTAAAGCATTAAACAGGTTTAGCCCTGCACTATTTTTGTAAGAAGATAATAATTGTTTGTGAGGTTTTTTGATTGCGTGACAAATGCTGTGTTGTCGTTCCAGCAGCTGTCCAGACTTCTGCTAGTTTTCTGTAGGAAGCCTCATCTCTTGCCTTCTCTTGGTTGAGTTGCGACAGTCACATCACCATCATATACCACCTTTCTTTCCCACTGCAACTTTCACCAAACGTATCTCTGCAACCCCATGTGCTCAAGGAGCTTCTCACATTAGCATGTGCCTTCCTCTTCCCTTTCTATCCCTCCATGATAGTGCCAAAATCATACATGCTGTCCCAGCCAGCGTCTGAGACTCTAACTGCTTTTCAGCCTTGTGGCTGGAGGAGGATTTCCAATTCTTCTTATTTGTTGCCCAAGTTCTTCATATTAATCTGAAGACAACCAAGGGAAGCCTTATCCTCCCTTCAGAGCAGGAAAATTATTCTCCCTCATAGCTTTCTCCTTTCCATACTTTGTTACTAGTATGCAGAAATGCCTCTCAGCACTGTGCTTAAATCCCTGACCCCAATGGACTTGATCTAAAGCTTTTCTTACCAGTTTAGCAAGGCTGGTTGCAAATGCTTTTCTTCTCTTAATCGCAGAATAAATGGCTATAGTATATTTACACTGAAACTGAGAAGCTGGAACCATCAGACAATTAGCTTTTTTGGATCAGTCTTCAGAGAAATGCATTGGAGAGAAGCCTCCAGGGCGTTTTTGAAGCAGAGCTTGATACCTTTGCAAATAATTTACATGATATAACAGACTAGTTGTGACTGTCAAAGGATCTCTTCCTTCCAGCCATTCATACCCTGATGTTATCCGAAACATTAGCAAACCAACTGTTTTGTGCTGTCGTGTTTAGTCTTGAAGCAGTGTAGCCATTTAGTGACAGTAATTTATGACCCCTAATACCATTTCGGTCCTCTGTGGTTTATTTTCTTTATTAAAAAGATACATCCCTAGGCCTATGAATCCAGAATATAAATTTTAAAATGTGGTTTAAAGTGTCCTATTATGTGTTTTCTTTCAGGAAATGGTCCCTTTCCAGGAATAATTGACTTATATGGAACTGGAGGAGGGCTCCCAGAATACAGGGCTTGCTTGCTGGCCAACTATGGTTTTGCTGTGCTGGCTCTGGCTTACTACAATTATGAAGATCTCCCCAAAGAGATGAAGGAATTCCACCTGGAATATTTTGAAGAAGCTGTAAACTATATGTTACAACACACTCAGGTTGGTTTGTTCACTGACACTCTTTCACTAGAGGGAACTCTCACTAGTCAGGTCTTCTCCGACTGCACATGTAGCAGAGCTGCTGTACTTAAAACAGCATCTCTGTGCAAGTTGGCTGTAATTTGTTTTGTATCTTTAACTCCCATTACAATGATTCTCTCGCAGATTATTCCAAATCTTGTTTCTGAATTGGCGAAGTGATATATAGGACACATACTGGCAATTTATGCTCCACTCAATTTACTGTCATAATTAGGGTGCAGGTTGCCTGAAGGTTTCTTGGACTTCCAGTGAAGCAAAAGCAAGTGCTTCACTGGAAGGTTTATGCTCTGTAGAACATCCCTCAGAATGAAATGCCCTTTTCAGTTGTGCAGCATTGTGCTAGCTTGAACTAATCGGAGGATTTGAATGAGAAACTAGACAATAGGCTGGGAAAGGAAAACCACAAGCACACAATAGCCTTCTGTGATCAAGGTCTCAGGGAAATCCACCAGTACACATTTGTTGCTGTGTATTGCTAAAATCACTTCAAAAGTTGGCATTTGGTGACTGTGAGCATTAGTAGCTGGTTGTGAACTTGGAAATCCTTCTAAGTCTACTCTTCTTGGAAGACAACCCTCCTCAGTTCTGCGTCTTCTTCCAAGTACCTGGGTATGACAATAACTAGAATTACACGAGGCAATGCTTGGTTTCTATGAAGAACTCGTACTTTCCTCAACCTCAGAAAGATGAGTAGTTGTTAAAGGTTTTGGTTGATTTTAACTCACTCTAAATCTATCTGCTCATGCTGTCCTTCTGCCCAAAGAAACTCTGGGAAAAAACTCCAAAAATTGCTTCTCCCCCACTGTTTTCAACCCTGAGAGCAATACCAGATCCTCCCATTAGCACCTCCACTGATAGCCTCACCTTGTTTTTAACATGTTGCAAAGTTTCAGATATATTTTCTAATTTCACCATTCCTGTGCTTCAAAGTAGGTGGATTTGGAGCCTTTTAACAAGCGATAGGTACAAAAGGTATTAAATTTTCTTGCTGTCTCTGAGACTTTGTACCATCAAGGGTCTTTAGATATTGGAGCAGTTGTGATATTAGATAATCTTTTCCCAGTATCTTTAAAAAATATTTCAGTACCCTGAAGGATCATTTCTAGTTAATTTGCCTGTGTAAAAGAAAATGAGGGAACCTATTCTAGGTTGACTCCTGAGGACTGTACAAGTCACTCAGAAAAGTGGTTTTAGTAGGTGATATTTTTAAAGATGTATTTTAGTGAGTAAGGTACCTCAGAAGACTTCCTTTTCACTGGGAGTTATACACCAGGCATACTAGCAAAATGGTAGCTGATCTGAAGTCTGCTACCCCACATTAGCTTTTTATTAGAGGAGTTGAAAACAGTAACTGAATGTAAGAATCACATTATCATAACTGATGACAGCATCATAATCTCAGTAGGGCTTATAAGCACGGAACAGTGCTCCAGTGTTCCTCAGATGTGGGCCCTGCACACAGGACCTTAGATTTCTATACCTGGGTTCCAGATTCTACTGCAGACAGATGCTACTGTGAACATGACAACATTTTAAAGAAGTGACATGCTGTATTGGGTTGAAGCTAGCCACCTCTGAGCCCAAAAGCCCAATAAATACTCAATTCAATGTGGAAGTAAAAAGTTATAAAATTTTAACAATAAATAGGAGGTAAAGAGTTTTTTTTTACAGAAGGTAGGAAAAAGGGGAACCAGAATCCAGGGTATGGGGAATGAGGGAAAAAAAAAAATTAGAGAGGCTAGGGAGAGGGGGAAGAATGGGAATGAAATACAGCCCGTGGAAATGGAGTTTTGAGTCCAAATGCTGGAATTGATAATTGGATGGTGAAATGAAAGCTGGATGAAGCAGGGTGCAGGCTTTTTGTGATGAAATGCTGGTAGCTAGAGTTCAGAGGAAAATGGTGATACCCCTCCATGTGTTGACTGAGGAGCACGTGATGGTCTGGCAGCAGAGCAGCAACAAATTCCTCATGCAGTCGAGACAAAAAGACGTCTCCTCTTTTTATAGCAAGTCCTTATCAGGAAGTGGGAGGAACTAACCATGACACCTGGGGAAAGTTCAGACCACCCCTTGGGAAGAGTCAGAGGGCTCCAGGTAAGGCTTAACCTTTTACACATGCCGTGGTTCATGGCTTGTGGTTTCTTTTCTCTCTCCTCCAGGTTAAAGGTCCTGGGATTGGGTTGCTTGGAATCTCAAAGGGAGGTGACCTTTGTGTGTCCATGGCATCCTTCCTAAAAGGCATCACCGCCACCGCCCTTATCAATGGTTCAGTGGCAAATGTGGGTGCAGTGCTTCGCTACAAGGACATCACCATTCCACCCCTTGGTTTGGATGTAAAACGCACCAAAGTGAACAAGTCTGGGATTGTTGATATTACTGATCTACTGAACAACCCGCTGGAAGGGCCTGATCGCCAAAGCTTTATCCCTTTGGAAAAGGCTGAGTGTCACTTCTTGTTCATTGTTGGCCAGGATGATCACAACTGGAAAAGTGAATTCTTTGCAATTGAGGGGAGCAAACATTTGCAAGCTCATGGGAAGGAAAAGCCTGAGATAATCTGTTATCCTGGAGCAGGACACTACATTGAACCCCCGTTTTTCCCAATGTGTGCAGCCTCAATGCACCTGCTAGTTGGCAAACCTGTGATGTGGGGAGGGGAGCCCAAGGCACACTCCAAGGCACAGATAGATGCTTGGCATCAGATCCAAGCTTTCTTCCACAAACACCTCACAGGCAAGCCATCTGGAACATCCAGTAAGCTATGATATGAACTAGATTACTTTATAGATAAAAATGCTGGTGTTTTAAGTTTGTTTTTTTTGTTTTTTTTTTAAATTAAATGGCTCTGAATGAGAACAAAGAATATCAGAGCATAAGCTTTTGGGTTTCTTAGAGGATGACAGTAGGCAAAAGTATGAGACTGGCTTCCTTTTAACATCTTCCTCTACCCTCAGTTTTGGTCTTAGTCTCCTGTTGTGTGTGATATAGGATTACAATCTAGAAAAAATATGGGGGTGAGGCTGTGTCTGCTTTGAATGTGAATATAATTGGAAGGTAAGTCATTCAGGCTGAAAAGTAGGATCAAAATTTGCTTTAGCTTTCTCAGAGGCTGAGAAAGAGCCAGAGCCAGATTTGTGCTCTAGTTTTTCTGAGAACAGGTGGTGTGTCTTCCTGCATCCAGTAATATTTCTGTTCTTTCTATTAATTTCTGTCTCCGTCACTGCACCTTCCTCTTTTTCCACACCACTGAAAGACATCTGCCTTAACACTTGAAATCCAGTATTTCGCTTACCAAACCCAGCATTACTGTGCCTGAATCCTCAGACAACATGTCTTCCATTTATAAACAACAACAGCAGCCCAGAGCCTGACATAACATTCTGGGCACATGCAATAGAAATGAAGCATTTGTACGGTTTTGGAAAATATAGAAGCATGAAGAAGCAACACAACTGGACCTGTCGGTAGTCATGCCTGAAACTGTTTGTAGACATTTCAGCAGGGCTGGATAGTCCTGTGTAGGCCCACGGAAACTGTTGGAGGGCAGTTTCTCCTTGCCTCTGTATTCATACCCTTAATACCTCTACAGCTTGTCAGTAGTGCTGAAAATAGCAGGGCTGCAAAACCGACCTGGCTGTCGTGTGAGGCACCAAGTGCTGGGCAGGGGGAGCAGAGGTCTCACTCGCTGATCCCTGCAGGCCTCATCTCTGGGTCTAAGGGTCGGAGGCAGCAGGGCCCACTCTCACCCCCCGCTGGGATTGTCTGGTTTGGCACACAGAGCGCTTGTAGGGCGCTGGCAAGCTTGCACTATTGTATGAAAATAAGGCCTTACCGTCAGTGCCTTATGAACCCAAGCTGCATGGGTATTACTGAAGTTGTTTAATTCCATGTTGTGTTTATGTGTTCTGCACTGTCTGTATTTTTTAATGGATTAAATGGAAACGTTAACCGCTGCTAACGGCTCGCTCTTTCCAGATGATGTGACGATTTGAGGGAAGAAGGCGGGACGAGTAAGTGCAGGCGGCGCGGAGGCGGAACGGCCGTGAGGGTGAGCCGACACGGCACGGCACGGCGCGGCGCAGCGCAGCGCTGCGCTGCGGCTAGGGGAGCTGTGGACCTCTGCTATCGATTGAGGCTGGCTGGAGGGGGCGGAGGCCGTGGCACGGTTATCGCCGTTAGCTCAGCAGCGCTTCTCCACCTGTCGCCGACATGTGGAGAGTGGCGGCCGTCGCCGCTTCGGCCCCAGTCCGGCAAGCCCTCTGTCGTGCTCCACCGGCGCCCCTGCCGCCGAGGCGGTGGGCTGTGAGTGTGGCCGTTTCCCCTACCGCTGGCTTGGCGGACGAGCGAGTGGAGACGCGGGTGGTGGGGCTGGATCCGGGACAATCGGTGACTCTGCGGGCCGTGGCGGCCAATGAGCGGGGCTGCCTCTTCGAGTCGTGTGCGCACTACCGAGCGGACGGCCGCGGCCAGCTGCACCTAGACACGGACGCTTCGCATGGCGGGAGCTACACCGGCGTGGAACCCATGGGGCTCTTCTGGAGCCTTGCCCCCGCCGGCATGGAGAGGCCGTACCAGCGGCTTGTTCCCCGAAGCACCGGCACTCCGATGAAGGTGGAGATGTTGGTCCACCAGGGTCATAGCCTGCCCGGCGCCATTCCGGGGCCAGTGGTGGCCAAGGCTGAGGTGGAGAGGTGGTTCACGGTCCCCGGCGTGCGGAGGATCCGGCTGAAGGAGGGAGGCGTAAGGGGCTCCCTCTTCCTGCCGGCGGGTGAGTGGTCTGGCCGGAGAGCTTCCACCTGGGGCCGGCGGGACCCTCCGGCCGCTCTGCCCAGAGCAAGGGAAGCCTCTTTTAAAAGAAAACCTCCTAGAGGATCACTCGGGAAATCCTGATATGTAATAGGTGACTGGCTGCAGACGCTCTCGGAGGCTTGTGGACGTGCTGTCTGGTCCTTGGCAGCAGCGCAGGGCAAGGCATGAGGAGGTCTCTCTTGGCGAGACATGTCAGAAGCTACGTAAGAATAGGTGTTGTAGAGTTTACAATGTCGCTGCACTCAAGTCTGCGATTTTTCAATGGGGTTGATATTCGGCCAGGAATACCATAATCTAACGCTCAGGAAAGCTGATATGCTTGATCATGTGAGCCTGTGCTAAATCTCCCAAGGATTTTACTCTGAGTAGACATTTCCCTGTGAAATACATCCCAGTGAACAGAGCGGCAGAAGAGATTCTAGAAATTACTGCTCGTCTTCCACCTGTTAGCACCAGAACTAAGTTACTAGAATTGTTTCATGGTATAAAGGTAAAATAGCTTCCTGAGCAAGTTCTACTTGTTCTGCTTGTGGGATGGTTATGCTTTATGAGGTGTGATATTCTGATGAACTGCTAGTGCTGTTGGAAAAGGAAGCTTTGCACTGATGATGGTGTTTGTACACTTAAGTCTGAGTGTTGTGCTAATGGAACTGCCCTCCATATTACCTCAAATTTATTACTTGGTTCAGCAAATCCTGTAGGTACACTGCAGTAATTAGAGGTTTAAGTATTTTCAGTGAATGATTTCCAAACCACTAATAGTTTTGTCCATTTAGATACAGATCCAAAGTCCTTTTGGAAAAAAAAATAAAAGAGAGAGGAAAAAACTCTAAAGACTGTGAACTTTGAATTTTGTATCAGATATTTAGTCAGCATTCTGGATTTTCCATCACTGACACGTGGTTGTTTTGGTATATCCTGCTTTGGAGGATGAGCTGGGTTTCTGCTGAGCTCAGTGGGAATGCAGCGATCTGCAAGATGGAACCTTTTTTTNGAATGCAGCGATTTGCAAGATGGAACCTTTTTTTTTTTTTTTTTACCTTAGAATGTCTAGCATTGTAATAGTGTGGAAGAGTTTGGAATCACCATTTAAATGGTACTGACATCCTTGATGGAGGATCCAGTTACAGCATTACTACTATGCCTTTGCTCTGGGAATAGGGATAGCGATATTAAACATGATGTGTTCTTTCTAAAAGTGAGATGACACGAGTGGGCTTACACTGTAATTTAATATGAAAATTATTTCTCAGGCATAAGAGTTACAGGTCTGGGGTTTGAGGGTTTTGTTTGTTTTTAAGCAGTAGTGAAGTTGTCTAGTCCTCTTTATCCTTTTTATTGAAAGCTATGCAGGGACCATAAACTGGAGCATGTGTAGGCACTCAGACAGTCCAGGATCCCTGTGTGAGTTAGTGGTTGTCTTTATGAGAGAGAAACACATTCATGCTTGACTTTGTTCTGATTTTCCAGGTGAGGGTGATGAATTAATGCTTTTTTCCCTAACCATCTAGGCTGACTGTTGTTAACTAAAGGTAACGGATGGTCACGGCATATGGTAAATTTATCCAGACGTACTTTCCTTCAAGTAGAATACTGAACTGCTATGAATTTTTTTCAGAACCCAGAGGCATGTTTCAGTCTTTTTCTGACTTTTTAATGCTTTACGTTTGGACATTTCCTCCATCGAGCATGTCTTGTCCGAAAGTTCCTTTACTTAAGCAGTCCGAAATGCCAGAGATCTCGTGACTGTAGCGTCAGTAATGTCAGTTAATGCCCTCGTAGACCAGCAGGTGCTTTTCCTGCTGAAGCAGCTGCAGTGAGCTGGATCCGAGTACATCAGTGGTGACATCTGGTGGCCAGGAAAAGGAAGTAATAGAGGAAATTGCTTGACTGGGTCTTCATAGTTCCAAAAGGCACTATCCCTAGCTTATTAATCAAAGATCTTCTGGCATGGCACGCAGGAGAAACACAGCACGACCTTGGCTGTGAAAGCACGCTTGTTTGAAAATGGTTCTGATTATTTGTGGGACTGTACACGTGTACATGCACATTTATCTACAGATTAGTCACATGCAATTAATTGCACCTATACAGCTCTGTTCTACTCTCTGCCTCTTCACATCTGCAGCAGCAGTTCTGCTGCCAAATGCTGACAAAGCAATTATGTCCAGTTGATCTCATCTAGCAGTAGGTATCTCTTTGCTGTTCTTTGTTCAATGCACTGACTTCCAAAGATCGTGTAAGTTTTGTGGAGCTTACTTCCAGTGCTCTTCTCTCATCTCATTTGTATGAGCATGCACTCTGCTAAATAATACATGACTTCTTTGTGGGAAAAGAGCTGATTTAAAGTATGACTGTGCTGAGAGTGGCAGGTTAAGACCACGGCAAAATGCATTTAGAACATACTTTTTTTTTTTTTTTTTTTTTTTTTTTTTTTAACCCAAGTTTAACTGTTCACATATTTTTGCAGGAAAGTAAGGACCTATTCTTAGTTGAAATGGCTAATGTGGGATACAGCACCACTTCTCTAATCTCTGCTGTGTAAATGGAAAATTAATGGCTATTAATAGAAGATGTTTTCTGCCTTCTATATTTTGTTGTTCGCTCTTCACCAGAAGCTTTTAGTATCCTGTTTGGTAATTTCTCCTCTGTAACTCTTCTTTTCAATACAGGGGATGGCCCCTTTCCTGGAGTCATTGACATGTATGGTGATGAAGGAGGTTTGATAGAATTTAGATCCAGTCTTCTGGCTACCCGTGGTTTTGCTGCTCTTTCTCTGCCATATTTTGACTTTGAAGATTTGCCTAAAGTCATGAAAGAACTCAAACTTGAGTACTTTGAAGAGGCAGCCAGATTCCTACAGCGTCACCCAAAAGTGAGTGAGAGATTATATCTGAGGACAAGGGAGCCATACGGCAGTCATGCCCAAGGGGTGGTGAGGAGGCTGGAGGAGAGCCAGTGTCAGTCCAGTCTTCAAAAAATACAAGAAAGAGGTTCCAGGAAACTATTGACCAGTCAGCCTCACTTCCATCCCTGGAAAGATTATGGAGTGGCTCCTTCTGAAGGGCATCTCAAGGCACTTGGAAGAGAAGAAGGTTATCAGGAATAGTCAGCATGTATTTACTAAGGGGAAATCATGCTTGACTAACGTGATAGCATTCTATGAGGACATAACTGAATGGGTAGATTCAGGGAGACAGTGGATGTAGTCTACCTTGACCTTAGCAAGGCCTTTGACACTATCTCCCATGACATCCTAGTGAGCAAGCTCAGGAAGTGTGGGATGGAAGAGGAGAGAGGGAGGTGGATTAGAAACTGGTTACAAGATAGAGTTCAGAGAGTGGTGATCAGTGATGCCAGGTCCAGCTGGAGAGCTGTAACCAGTGGAGTTCCCCAGGGATCAGTGCTGGGTCTGGTGCTGCTCAACATCATCAGTGACATTGAGGAGGGGACAGACAGACAGAGTCTGCTTAGCAAGTTTGCTAATGACACCAAACTGGGAGGCTTGGCTGATACAGCTGAAGGCTGTGTGGCCATCCAGTGGACAGACTGGACAGCTGGGCACAGAGGAACCAAATGAGGTTCAAGAAGGACAAGTGCAGAGTCCTGCACCTGAGGAGGAATAAAAAACTGCACCAGTACAGGCTGGGAGGTGAGCTGCTGGAGAGCAGCCCTGTGGAGAGGGACCTGGGAGTGCTGATGGATAACAAGTTAACCATGGGACAGCAATGTGCCTTTGTGGTGAAGAAGGCCAATGGGGTCTTGGGGTGTATTAAAAAGAGTGTGTCCAGCAGATCAGAGGAGGTTCTCCTTCCTCTCTACTCTGCCCTGGTGAGACCCCATCTTGAATAGTGCATTCAGTTTTGGGCTCCCCAGTTTCAGAGGGACAGGGATCTCCTAGACAGAGTCCAGCAGAGGGCTACAAAGATGATTAGGGGACTGGAGCACTCAGGAAAGGCTGAGGGACCTGGGGCTTTTTAGTCTGGAGAAGACTGAGAGGGGATCTAATAAATGTTTATAAATATCTGAGGGCTGGGTGGAACAGGAGAGACAGGACAGGCTCTTCTCACTTGCTTCCTGGGATAGGACAAGGAGCAATGGATGGAAGCTGCAGCACAGGAGGTTCCAGCTGCACAAGGGGGAACTTCTTTACTGTGAGGGTCACAGAGCACTGGAACAGGCTCCCCAAAGAGGTTGTGGAGTCTCCTTCTCTGGAGACTTTCAAGGCCTGTCTGGATGTGTTCCTCTGTGATCTGAGCTAGATTGCATGGTCCTGCTCTGGCCGGGAGGCTGGACTCGATGGTCTCTTTGGATCCCTTTGAACCCCTGACATGCTGTGATCCTGTAATGACTTTTTTAGGATATTAATTTCTGCCAGTCAAGTTTAGGCCAAATAATGGAAAAAGTTTAAGTGCTGCATATGCAGCTACATGTATGACTGCAGAGAGTGAATTGCTTCCAGCACAAGCTATCTGTTAAATAAATTCATGCTGGAAGCTGCAAGATTTCTGATCATTAGAAGGGCAAATTGCTGGAACATCCTCCAAACAGAAGCAGTGGTGATTTTTTTTTTTTTAAGTGGAAGCAGTTAGTTTAAGATAGAGGATGACACAAAATCATTCAATAGTCAGCAAAGGAATAGATTTGGTTACTTGGGATGTTGCTTTTGGTTTTACTTTCCAGGCTACAAAAGGACAAGACTAAACGCCAGTTATCTAATTCTTCAAATGTCATTTGTGAGGGTACTTTATAATGGATGTCTCCATTAGATAATAAACTGTGCTTGAATTTACCACTACCTGTTCTGGGAAAAAGATAAAAAGTATTTGCATCGAAATATGCAATACGTATCAGGTGAGGTCCAGGTGATGGTACTTCTTATACCTGTCTGTGTTATTTTGTGGGATGTGACAGCTCTTGTTGTCTCTGAGTAATAAGACACTAAACAGGGAGCAGCCTGGGTGTAGGCTGCAGCTTTCCAACAAGTCACATGAATAATTAACCAAACTGATTAGTTTTTTTAGTAACACCACTCTAATGGCATTTAATGACTAATCCCATGATTATGCATTCTTCCTTTTTTCCTTTCTTCCTCTTCCCCTCCCTCTATCATATCTGAAGGTGAAGGGACCAGGAGTTGGAGTAATTGGGACTGGCAAAGGGGCAGAATTAGCACTCTCCATGATCACCTTCCTGCCAGAAGTCGTGGCTGCTGTCTCGATCTCTGCCTGTAGTTCAAACACTGTTGCAGATCTCCATTACGGTGAGATGACTCTGCCTGGGCTTCGTTTTGATATGAATAAGGTCAGTGTTTCTGACACTGGTGTCTTTGATGTTTTTGATGCTCTGGATGACCCAATGAATCCTACTAATTCTTCTTGCACAATCCCCATTGAAAAAGCAGAAGGTCACTTTCTCTTTGTGGTAGGGGAAGATGATCGTATGTGGAAGAGCTCCTTATATGCTGAGCTGGCTATCAGGCGTTTACGCCAGCACGGGAAAGAAAACTTTGAACTCTTGAGTTATCCAGGAGCAGGTCACCGAATTGATCCTCCTTCTACTCCATTTTGTCTGGTAGCTATGGATCGTGTTCTAGGGGTACCTGTTCTAGGAGGTGGAGAGAGCAAAGCACATGCCCATGCACAGGAACACTCCTGGGGGAAGATCCAGGAGTTTCTGCACTTGCATTTGGGATGAATGCTTCAGCACTTGCAAGGTGTTGCAGAACTGCAGATGACTAAGCTTGAGCCACCAAAATGACTGGTGACTTGGAGGGACTGACAGAGAAAAGCTTTGAAGTAACCAAAAGACTACTTAATCTACAAGCATAAATTCAGGACTACAGGGATTTATTTGGACTAGCCCAGGTTATTTTAACTAGGTACAGAGAGGAGAAATGAAACTGATAAAAAGGCTGCATTGCAGTACAAATTTGACAGCCTCACTTGGTCATGATGTAAAGAAACAAGTATCTGAAGAGAGGAGTAGGTATTTTCTTGCTTGCAGAATTTAACTTGGAGAATTTAATAGCTAGCCTGCACTCTCAGCAGTGACAGACTGGATCACACCTGGAGCATGATGAACTTTGACATGAAAATGATACATGATTCTGCCTTTGGGTCTTCTTAAGCTACCTTAGCTCAGAACTCTAAGGTTTACAGCCACATATGCTTTGGAAATGTTTTCTATTTACATGAAGCTGATTGCATCTATTTCTAATGAGGCTGATAAATCTTCCAGTGACAGTTTTTCTTTCTATCAAGAACTACATTTAGGGTGGGAAAGAGTACTCTCTTGTCATCCCAGTAGAATGGCAGCACTAGCACTGTCTTGTATTACAAATGCAACCATCTGTTCCTGTAACGTCTTGGATTGGCATTTGACACTCAGGGTATTAAAAATCTTTTGGAAAGGTTAAATCATGGTCAAATGCACTTATGCTATGTGCAAATCCTACTTCTCTCTTCATGGCTTGTTTTGAACTAATAACACCTGCCATTAAGTTAGGGATTAACTATCTCTGGAATGCTTTAGTAATAATATCGACAGATGCTGACAACTGTTTTTAGGGAAGAAGCAGAGCAGAGAGAAGACATGTCCAGTAGAAGATCAAGACTGACTGCAAAAAGCTGTCACCTTCTGACAACAATTAACTCAATCACAATACTTCAAAAATCCAAAGAAACAAACAAAAAAACCCCACCAAAACCCATAACAATAACTAAGACCCAAACCCTGCCACTCAGGGTCTAAGATGTCTTTTCCATGATTGCCTGAGATAGTTTGGTTTTTTTTTTTTTAATCCAAATTATTTTTTGGCTAGTGCCTTAGTTTTCCCCCACCACTCAGGTGGGGAAAAGAAAGTTTTCCCCACACTGGTTCATGGCTCAAGAGGGTGACAGCTTGGAAGGCCTGTTTAAGGAGTGCTGCTAGTCATACAATTTCTCCTTCTGAGATCATTTTGTCAGACCAGTTTCAGAGCTGCCTGGTAAGATAAAAAAACCCTGCACTTACGGTACTGAATGTTGCTTTGCCCTCAGGGAACTTTTCTCTCCAGTTAACTGTCATGTTGCTCAGGTCTCGTTAGCTTTCTGCAATTCTTACGACTCCTTATCATTTTATTGAATTCTTATGTTTTCCACACACCATCACAGCCAACTGAACAATTTATCCACTCACTCCTTGCAAGAGAAGCTCCATCCTGCTCACTCCATATATCTTCATGCCTAGTCTCTAAATCCTTTCAGTGGCTGAAGACACCTTTGCAAGGTCGTATCTGGTGCTTGAATCTCCAGTAAAACCATCAGCCCTAGAAGTCCAGGACCTCACTGTGCATATTGGTGTCACCCAGGTTTAGTACCTTGCCTTTCTTCCAAACTCATTCCAAGTTGCAGCCATCAAAGAAAGGGTTGTCTGAAGGTTTCCATAGTCTCCTCATGGTACATCTTCAGTAGTGGAAGCTCTCTCATTGTGGTAGGGCAGTGCTGCCTCCAGCCCTGCTTTGTTACCTACCCAGTGCTGATACCTGTGTCTCCACCCTGCCTACCTCAGTGTAACCATTGCCATGCAAGATTGCAAGCTGGAGACTCGGAAAGTAAATGTTAGTTGTAAACAGAACAAAACCCGGGTAGTAGTCCTCAGACTTCATTTCCTAAGCAGCAACCTTTAAAATAATCCAGAGATGGATGTTGTCAGATACATGCAATTTGAAAGCACACATAGAACACTTCCTTTATGAAAAAGCAAGCCTGTATAAAGACTTCAGTGTTATATTTTTGTTTCTGAATAGTTCATGTGTTTGGAAAACTTAGCATTTGGGGTTTTTTTAACCAAGAAGGGGGGAAAAATAAAAGTAATATAACTTTACTGTGAAAATCTTGTTGTGAACATGTCAGGATATTTCTGGACAAAATAATTCACAGGAGGGTTTGTAGAAAACCAGCCAACTTTTGCACTACTGTTTTGTATATTTACAATCCCTCATGGAGACCAAAGATACATCACAGACACTCCGTTATTTCCTGAAACCCACATTAAATCGAGTGCCTGATTACAGCGTTTGTTAAAGCCATATACCTTTTATTGCTTTGCATTTCTTACCTGGCAGGGCTCCCGCGGTGTTTCGGTGAGACTCTTTGCTTGTGTTAGCGTCACTAGATGAATCGCGGGGGGGAGAGGCGTGGGCCTGAGCTTGAGGCACTGCTAAACCCTGGGGCTCCAGGACGGGTGGGCAGCCGCAGCTGAGCCTGAGCGGCAACTCAGCAGCAAGATGGCGCCACTGGCTTTGCGCTGTGCGGGGGCTCTGAGTAGCAGCGGGCGGACCCCGCTTTACCAGCGGTACCTCGTGGAAGCAAACCGTCGCTGATACTGATGTGCGTTTGGTGCTGGCGCTTGTAATCTCAAACTGTTGTAACTTTTGTCACGCAATGATTTCAATAAAAAATCTGATGATGCTCCTGGGAGTGTTTTTTTAACGATTAGTAGCCCAGAGGAGCGAGGGGAGAGGTCCGCCCGGCCGCCAGGGAGCGTGTGGCAGCAGGACCACCGCCCCACCACCCGTCCCATCCCACAGTGCGCCGCGGAGCGCCCCCCCTCGCCCCTCCCGACTTCCGGGATAGGACTTTCTCCGTGGCGGTGTTTCCCTATGACCGTCCGGTGTGGTTGTCTTGGCGCTCGCCCTCCCTTCCCCGACGTGCCGGTGGCGCTGCGCATGCGCGGGAGGCGGCCGTGCCATAGCAACCGGAGCGTTAACGGTAGCAACGGCAATGGTGGGTCTCTCCGGTGCCGGCGCGGGTGCTTTGCGGGAGGGTGTTGGGTCTCCGGGGGCAGCGACCGGTCGAGCGGCTGCTGGGTAAGCCTTGGGGACAGGCTGAGCCCTGGCGTCCCTGGGACCCGGCGGCGACTGAGGGGGCAGACGACGACCAGGGCCTGCTCCGTAAGTGAGCCGGTGTCGCTCTCCTGGCGCGGCAGGGCGGAAGGGGCAGAGGGAGCGTGGACGGCGACTCCTCCGGGCTGCCCCCGAGCAGTCCTCGGAGCCGGCTGTGGTAGTGGCGCCGCCCCGGTGCTGCGTGAGCGGCAGCGCCAAGCAGAGCCCTTCGAGGCCGGGTTTCCTCCGATCTCATCTCCGGCGCTGAGCAATTCGGGCACGGCAGAATCTGAGCAGTTAGCCGGGGCGTTGGCTACGGCGGGGGAGTTGTGACCTATTCCTGTACCTTGGGAAAAGGGGATTTCGGGGATCGATCAAAACAGGGATGCCACTCTATATAAATCTGGCTTAGTACGTGGGCTTAAGGCAGCAGAATCGGCGATTGTTACAGTGATTGGCTTGGTGTCTGTTACTGTGCAATTCTGATTTGCTCCATTTAAACATATAAATAAATATTTGCAAATGAAGGCAAAGTCTCACTGGCTTACTTTATTTTGGAGGTATGAATTTTGTAAATACTTTGTGCCCACCAGACATGTTTTTTGGGGAAAAAAAAATTTCTTTTGTTACAACTTTGATATCCTGCAGGGATGGGGTGTTTTTTACTCCTAAGGTATAATGTTTCTTATTCCTGCCATGCTGATGGTGACAATTGCAGCTATTGGATCACTTGGCATTTTGAATATTTTAAGTAGTATGATTTTCTTCAGTGTAACTGCCTGTAGGGAAGTGTTCAGTATGGAGATAGAATAACCCAAAAAATAGGCTTCTTGGAGGGAGGTTTCCCTTAAGTAAACCCCCATAGCAGAAGACATGATGATTTATCTATAGAAATTTCACTAGAAATTTATCTATAGAAAGTGCACTCCAAAGACAACATCATAGGTCTTCTCCAGATAACTCGCTAAGCTACTTTCATATTTCCATCCAATCAGATATTGCAGTGGATGAGACAGATCAACAGAGGTCAGGGAAGAAGCTGCTGCTTCTGTTCATGTGGATCACTGGCTTTAAAGTTCAATCTGGTTTTAGGCAAGAGTTTGAAACAGAAGCAGGCACTGGTCATACAAAACTGTTTCTGTCTTCAAGATGAGTGACCGAGGTCACGTACTGAATGCGTAGCAATTGGCTACTGTAATGAAAAAAGCAGTGAAGTTTCTGTCAAAAAGTTTCCTAATGAACTGGAAACCAGCTGGTTTTGTTGGCACCACTGGTAGCTGTTAATCAAGTTTCATGGGACCTTTGGAGTGGGAACTAGGGAGGTGATCTTCCGAATGATTTGGTCATGCAGATGTCTGTCTGCAGCAGACACCAAGGAGTTACCAACATGGCACAAGTTTGCGAGGTCATCTACAATGAGACTAGAGTAGGTATCACATGCCATAGATAGGATTACAACAAATGTCTATCAGTGGGTGGAAGTAGCTGGACCATTTGAGGATGCCCAGTGATAGATGTCTAAATGAAGGTATATTTTGATATTTGAGGTGCATGCTTAGGCTCTTAGGTATTGCTGGGTCTTGGACTGCTTCTGGGAGTTCCAGTGGCTGTAGCCATTCTGTTATATGCAGCTGCCTCAACTGTTGTGTTTCACTGTTGGGTACAGAGTTTCTAAGGGTGTAGAGTACCCAACAGTAAAGGTCTGTGACCAAGGTGGTTGCCTGTAAGATCTAGGTTGAAATTAGCAAATTGCTTTTGACTTTTACAGTTGGGGTTTTTTTTATACCTGATTACTTGAAAGGCTGTTTCTGTCCACATGTAGTAGTGCTACATTGTAGAGCAGTAGCGATGCCCAAACCAGAGTCCTCATGTTTTTGTAGGGAGATGGCTTCTAGGTGGTTTCTACAAAGGCTGGTCTCTGGAGCCTTCTTAATCTGAAAGACATCTTGGAAGATGTTTAATGTTTAGGATATATCATAGGTTCTCTATATACTACTGTTTTGCATATCATGTGGTTTTGATGAGACTCTTATGTGAGGCATAAAAGTTGGAGTTAGTGACAACAAACTTGGTCAGTGGGTGAGTCTTTATCTGTATCACTGTCTACTCACAGACTTGCTTTCATTCAGGAAGCTGCCAGTGCGTAGAAATAGAAAATGAGGTGCTTTAAGAACAGTCAGACTACATTTTTCATTGCAGTATGTTCTTAGGTTATTTGAGTGAACTGAAATTCATCACCAAAGCTAAAAAGCAGTGTCCCAAACCCATGCTCCACACTAGGCTGAGAGTAAGATCATCACTATCATGTCCTCACATGAAGCCAATTCATTGCTTCTGAAAATGCTATGGAGTACACTGCAAAATAAAGGTACAGGACACCAAAGGGTTCCACCTTCTTAAGCTCAGGTGCAGCAATATATGAAAGTGGTAGAAGGAGGTGGATGAGAAAGACCAGGAGATAGAAGAGAGAGGAGATAGGTCTGCAGTGAACAAGTGAACTCAGAATTTGCATGAATGTTCATTTGAATTTGTTTCATTTTTAGGCAAAAGCTACAACTATCAAAGAAGCTCTAGCCAAATGGGTAAGTATAGAACAGCATTTATTTGCTTTGCAGTCCTTCATGGCATGGGGTTTGACTGTATTCAGCTAAATCTGTTTTTTAACCTTACTGTAAGAATTATGTTTGCTTAAAACATCTGTTATAACAAGTCTGTCAAAGTAAAACTTTTGTTATTGAGATATAACACATTCTGTTGGACTTTCTGTGTGTCCTTATCGAATCGAATCTGTTCTGCTCTCTGGTCTTGTTCTGCTGAATATGTGTTGACAGAAGGCCTGAGGCTTCAGAGAGGTTTGAAGGTGGAGGTGTCTTGTGATTTAATTGTGCTCTGTTCATTTTACCTGAGTGCAGTCCATCCCACACAATAAACAAGTATGAAATTCAGCAGTACAGTAAGTCAGTGGAACTTCTGCTATTGACTTTCAACATATGGTCCCTCATGTGCAAAGCAGAATAAATTTCTTGCTTGTTTTTCTTCTTAATACAGACAGTCATTTGTGGTGGTGGCTGACCTGACCGTGGAGCCTTCTAGAAAGCTGATTTTGGCAAGGATGCAGATGTAATTTCAAATGCTGATATAGGCTGTTGTGGAATCAGGTTCACAGTTCAGTGAAACCAGGGAGAATCTTTTCCCAGCCTCAGTTAACGTTGCATGAGGGCACAGATGTGCCCTTAGGTGTACTCTCACTTTGCTACCAGTTAGTAGCTAGAGTCCAGTAGTGGTTTGGTCTCTAGATCTGGATGTAAGGCAGTGTGGGCAAGTACAGTTAAAAGCCAGAAGATTGGTACTGTCAGCTCAAGGTCCTAGTCTGTAATTTAAGACTTTTTGAATGTTATAATTTAGTACCTCCATGTTTTGTTCAGTTATATTGGTATATTCCACCAGCTTCACTCTTGCTCTGCTAATAAGAATGGAACACCTTGCAGGCAGTACTGCCAACAGAGCTGTGAACTGACTATTACAACATTTTGCTTTTCCTCTCTCACTCTTTCGGCCCTCCAGAACCTTCAATGTTTTCCATGAAAGATTTATTTTCTGTATGTTCCTCTGTCACATGCCTCTTAGAGACCTGTGCCCGTGAATTTGAAGCCATGTTAGGCATGCAGTGCTGCATTTGTTTTTCTGTTCATGTCATTGAAGCAGGTCTCAATCTTGTACTGCTCGTAATCTGGGTCCGTGTGACTTGTAAAATTACATTGGGATGTTTTTCTTCCCTTTTCCCTCCTGGCAGGGTGGCATTAGTTAAATCAAAGCAGCTTTAAATCAAAGTGACTTGAACTTAACAAATACATAACCTGTTCTTTAGAAAGCATCTTGTCTACCTGTGGTTTCTCTGTGGCTTTTTGTGGTCATTGACCTGACCTTACTCCCACAGTGCTCAGCAATCAGGATGAATTTTCTTACTGCAGGCACTCACCACAGGCCACAGTCTCTGCTAGAAGCTTTCTCCCTGTCACGTTTTTAAGAAAATCATGTGTTTGCACTGTTGTTCTTAGAAAATAAAATGGGAAGTTTTACATTTATGTAGTGGCTTAGCTTGAACACATCACCATATTCGAGCAAAACACCTGACATGCTTGTTTTCTGAATCACTAATTATTTGTAAAAATATTACACTGAATTTGGACAAGGCAGCTTATGAATTCTTTGTGAAATTAATTTGCCTGAAATAGTTTGAGTACATGAGAGAGGAAATAATGTTATCAACACCTGATTTTGTGATGCTGGGATTCTTAAAAGACTTCTGAGATACAATTCATTTCATTACAAAGTAGCCATGTAAGTCAGGCCAGACCTCAGCTATCTCACTTGTCAGTAGCTGTATAAAAAATGTGGGAGAAGACAAGAGTCCTTGTTCTGAAAGCACTGAGTAGATTTCTCCTTTGTTAATAGACCTCCAGTACTCCCACAAAGCACTGAATGAATTGACAGAATGTTGCCTTTGTGCTGGCAGGGAGGCAGCTGTAAAATCTACTGGTGCTGCCCAAAGAAGTACTTGTTCCAAAAGGTTAGGAAGTAATTCCCATCCCGTTAGAAGTTTAGATTTAATAGGTTATTTTTTAATAAACCGAAATGCTGAACTTATGGCCATTTTTCTAAAGATCTGGAATTTATGAAGTATTTAATCTGCAGAATTATCAGCCTAGGTTGTAAATGGGAAGTTTGTCTTTAGCTGTGTTCTCTAAAATGTGAAATAATTTTCTCCCAGGCAGTCTTTTTAATGGCTCCTTAGAAGTATTTTAAAAGATTCTTAACTCCGTGAATCTGTTGAGGTTTGCCCCCCAAAACACACACCTGCAAGCTCAGTTTCTCTTGTGAGAGCCAGGTGTGAGTTCTGAGTTCCCTGGGTAGAGTGGCAAGGAGATTTTTCTGCCAAAACTTTTAAGAATCTGCTTCTGCTACAGACTGGCCCAAGCAGAAGTTCCTGTATTCAGTCTCCATGGAGTGCCTTCACTCCAAAGTTAAACCTTCATCTCTTCTCCATTTCTTTAGGGCAGAAATTGGTCGAGTGTAACATAGAATATGTGATCACGGCATCATAGAATTGTTTAAGACCTTTAAGGTCATCAAGAGCAATAGTCAGCCCAGCACTGCCAGGTCACCACTAAACCAGGTCTCTCAGCACCACATCTACACATCTTTTACATACTTCAGAGATGGTGACCCCACCAGTTCCCTGGGCAGCCTGTTCCAATGCTTTAGAACCCTTTCAGTAAAGATGTTTTTCCTAATATCCCATCTAAATGTCCCCTGGCACAGCTTGAGGCTGTTTCCTCTTGTTTTGTCAGTTGTTACTTGGGAGAGGAGACGGACCCCCACCTCACTACAACCTCCTTTCAGGTAGCTGGAAAAAGTATATGAATGCTTTTGATATCCTAAAAAGCCCTCCCCTCTTTCTGCTACCCCAGCAGGTATCTTGATAAACAGCATTCAAAATGCTTTCTCTCTTCTTTTAGTAGTATATTGGAATTATGTTTGTGGTAGCTACTTTTATAGTAATTTTTTGGTGTGGTAACTTTTAATAATTGCATGTAGCAGTGAGCTACTTCTTCACCTTCATTTTTTTCCGTAGGAAGAAAAAAATGGCCAGAAGGCTTCAGAAGCAAAGGAGGTGAAGCTGTATGGTCAGATTCCTCCTGTAGAGAAGATGGATGAATCTCTCTCCACACTTGTTAACTGCGAGTAAGTTCAGTTAAGAACAAATTTGAAACCAAATATTCTCTTTCTATTAATTTTCAGTTTTTCTGCTGCCCACTGCCAGTGTGGTTTTACTATGTTTAAGCATGGCTATGAAAACAGTAGCTTTTTTTCCTTTTTTTTTTTCTCAGCTTTTCACACAATTCCTCTTTTAATTCAGAGATCTCTGTCACTTAATTGAGAAGATGTTAGGAGAGATTCTGTATTGATATTTGTCCCCAGAAAAATTATATACCATTTATCAGTATATAATTACAGGTCCACCTTTGGAGTTTATCAGCTAACTGGCACATTTATGATCCGTTCCAAAATTTATACAAAAGAAAGATAAAAAAGAGAGTTAAGCAGGACTTTCAGAAAGAGATTAAAGCTGTTGCAGCAATAAATATGCATGCATTTGATAAGGCTAGGTATGAAAAGATAACATAGTATGTCATGTAAGTAACTCAGTACTTTTTCACAGAAGCTAAACAAAGTTGCAGAAATCCGGATGGTATATGAGAGTCCGTTCACACATCCAGTTAGCTCACCTGCTAATGAGAGAAGAATAGGCTACTATTTCTAATGCAATGGTATTTGAACATGGAACTCTGCTGATACTGTGATCCCTTGTATACTGTGAATTGATTATTCTTGCTTTTAAAGGAAACTATCGCTGTCTACAAACTGCATTGAAAGAATCGCCAACTTGAACAGCCTAAGTAAGTGACAAGCCAGTGATGGGTTGTTTTTTACCTGTTTGAATAGGACATATACCATAATTTGTTCCATGTGTCTGGCTTTATACCTATTCGTACCCTTTTAAATCTGTTCCTCTTGGAGAATTAGAATTTACCTTTAAAATTGGCAGTCTTAGAGGAGAATGCATGTTTGGCAGTAATGGTGCATTAAAACATATCCCTGCACTAGCCTTGGGATATGTCTCACTGTGCAGCTTTAACCAACAGCAACAACAAAAATCCGTTCAGAGAGCATTTTTGTACCTGCCAGTGGGCCTGCTTGTGGTGGTCAACACCTAAGCAGTTCTACAGTGCTTTAATTACCAATTTCCACACTCATGATGGAGATTGCAGTTCAACAACTCCTTAAGTGAGGTACTGGATGAAGTTGGAGTGTGTTAATTTAGACATGGACAGAAAAATGCCACTCCACTTTGCAGAGGACTGGACATACTTGGGTTGATTTTGGTTGTACTTGAAATGGGTGTGCATCTGTCAAGAAGTGTAAATGAACTTCTATTTCTTGGGCAGCTGTCTATGAATCCTTGAAACTCAATTGGTTACTGACTTCGGGACAGAAGTCATGAGGCTAGCAGAGAGCTGCAGGTTTAAAGTTGAAATTTCCAGGCTTTTTTGTCCACATCAAACTGCTGGATGGACAGACAAGAACCCTGTAATCCACCTTCTCCAACTACACAGTAGCAGGGCTGTCAAGGAGTTTGATGAACACATCTGTTTTCATAATATGATCAGACTCCAACAAATTTGCAACTACTAATCAAGGGGAAGATATTCCAGTATTCTTTTCAAATAACTGTACTGTAATACATGCATTTGAGTAATTCATGAGCAAAAAATAATTATCTGTATGTAAAACCACTGGGGGGTTTTAGTGGAATAAAATGGTAAAAGCCTTTAAAGTATCTTAGATATTTATATTAATAAAATGTAGAATCATAACCTCCAGTTTGTACCAAATATTTGATCTTAAAGCCAGGAAAGCTAAAACTGTGTGGTCTGTTTCTTAAAGGTACAGAATGAGGAACTCGCCATCTCTGTTGGCTTCTGTGAGAGAAAGAGAAAGCAATGCTCAGAGTTATGAAAACCAGGCCACTAAGCATTACATACTTGCTTACTGCAGAGAGGAAGCTGAGAAATTTTCTTCAGCATCTAAACTCTTTTCAGACAGAAAAGATTATGGTTAATGCTTATAACCTGGTATTGTCATTATGTTGAGTAGATCATTCTGTAGATCACAATCCTGCATCTGTACACATGAGGAAGGTGTTTTAGATGACACCAACAAGTGTTAGTTCTGTATTTGAGACAGTGTAAACCTTTCATGAGGCAGATCTTTTGTTCTTTTATTCTGTGATACTCTGTATTTTAAAAGACAACAGTAATTAAACCCAGCAACAGCAGTTAGAAACGGTAAGGCATGGCTATTTAAGCATTTGCATTTGTAAGTATCCTTGCACAGATGTGAAAAACTAGTGCAAACTTACAATTTAGGAATGTGAGTTAGAGAAAGAATAGCTGGCTAGATCAAAAAGTCTCTCCCCTGTGGATAGAGATCCTTAGGGATATTAGCTTTAGTAGGCTTTATGCTTCTTATGATTCTTCAGGTTTTGAGCATGGTCATGTGTTAATCTCTTGTATTTAAAAATCAAATTAATTGTTGTTGTACCTCAGCTTTTTAATGAAAACTAATCATCCTGGTTTAGAATGTTTGCCAGGTGTGGTTTTTGCAGGTGTGGGCTCATCCCTGCCTTTCTTGAGGCCGAACATACAACTACCTGTTCTAGATCCACTCTAAGTCTTCACCCATAGCAATCTCTAGCCATATGTGCTGTCTGTGGAGCATCTGTTGCTGCTTGGCTAGAACTGACATTGATCTTTCCCCTGGTTATTGTATGTTGTAACTTCAATCATTATGCATATAAAAGCAAAACAAGATCATTAGGTATTTAGTCCTTAATGCACCTGAGAAGCGTGAAAACATTTGTGAGAGGTATAGATCCAGAGTTAACCCAGCTACCTGCTGCAACTCAGCTTATTTACACCTGCAATCAAATCTGTGTGAAAAATGAAAGTGTTACACAAAAAGAATGCTGTGACAGCTTTGAGTAACACTAGTAGTACACTAAATCCCATCTAGAACAGCTCACTTGAGAAGATGATTTGTCTGGGTGCTACACTGTTTCGCATCAGACTTCTGTAAGACAGATTTATATGCTGCTTCTATTCTAGAAATCAAATCTGCTACATTATAAATAAAGTTGGAACAACTTTTTTTTTCCTGGAGAAGAAGGGATATGAACTGTTTAAGATCAAAACTAGCAAGTTAGCAGTTAAAAGTGAAATAACAATTTTTATTCAATATTTAGCTGGAATGACCTACATATGAGCAGCTTTGTATTTGTGAGTGTGTTTCTGAGCTGTCCGCTGCATCCATTTCTGGTTTAATTTCTGTTAGGTCATTGTTTCTTAGGATGACCTGTTCAGAGTGCAGTTTATGAGTAGATTACGATGTTTCACTTGACTTACAGCATCTTCTTATACTAAAAATAAAACTCCAACCACTTATTAACAAGAAACTTTCTGTTATCTATTGCAGAAAATCTGAGGATTCTGTCTTTGGGAAGAAATAACATAAAGAATTTGAATGGATTGGTATGTGCTTCTTACTATCAATTTTTCACCCACAGAGTGGGGTGCTGTATAGAACATGGGATAATTCCCCTACGTTCAAAAAATGTATTCTGTGGCCTCACCATTTATTTTCTGCTTTCACTATGACCTGTTCACCCTTCTGTACGTTGCTTCTGAATTTTCAAATAATCATTCTGTTTTTAAACACTTTTCACAATTAGTGATTCTTCAGGGCAAATTTACTATGTAAAAGGATTTTAGAAAGAGATTTCATTGTCTTTCTCAAAGATCAGCAGAACTTTTATTTGAAATCTGCTGTCTGTAAAGCTCTTTAAATTCCACTGGCTTTATATAAGAAAATCCTACAGACTTTTTGCATGAGGAATTTTCTACCTGAAAAGACTTAGGCTATGCATCTTTATTACAAACACTAACAGTCTTATGGACACACACTTTGTGTGGGGAGTCCTTTTTATGTTAACTGGCACCTAGAGCAATATGTTTTTAGGGGAAGAGATGGTGGCAGGAATAAGTGTACTTGGTAGGGGAAAATTTGTTCATGATAAATTTGACTAATTTTGTAACATTTGAGTTAATATCAGAAAAACTTTCTTCAAACAACCTTTCCCCCCCCCCAATTAATATAGGATTCATTGGTTCCCCTCAAGAAATTCTGCATGTTTCTGCTACAGTGCTTCTCTTCAAAGCTGTTCCCACTTTCAGAGATCTTTTAAGTGTGAAATGCGGAGTCAGTGCATAATGGCTGGTTTAAAACCCCTCTGAGAGAATCATTAAACCAACTTCTGGCTGATAAAGTGTACATGCAGGTGAAATTAATCATTCCCTCATATTGTGTCAATTCCCTTCTAAATCAATTGCTGATTTGAATTCACTGTTTCTGTACTTGCAGAAGTGCACAAGCAGATGTATTTATCTCTTCTGCCCCTATGCCATAAGAACTACTCCAGCCAGCTGTTCGTTGTCTTACTTCACTGTTATGATTTCTGTGCTCTTAAATACATTTCATAGTCTTTGCACTTAATTCTCGTATTTGTCAAGCATAATTAAAGACTGGTTTAAAAGGAAATGATGACCAATATACTTCAGTATTGTCTCATGAGTTGATCTTTAGGGGGTAAAGACAGAATGTAAGAACAAAGAAGATCCACTTCTGCTTACTTGAGTAGTCCTGTCATTTTCCAGGAGGCAGTTGCAGAGACTTTAGAGGAGCTGTGGATCTCATACAACTTCATTGAGAAACTGAGGGGTATTCGTGTCATGAAGAAGCTGAAGGTTCTTTATATGTCAAATAATTTGGTGAAAGACTGGGGTAAGCCATGCCTCTCTTGTACCATCTCCTGCAGAATGGTGAATGCATGAGTTAAGTCACCAAATGAAAAACAGTTCTGCATGGTACAGGGTTTTAAGTCTCACTGATAAACATGTGGACATGGACAGAATTTCTCAATGTCCACTCAAACAGGAGAGTAAAAGTAGTTAGAATGTTGAATTTAACTTCTAAGACAAATGGAATTTGTTCCTTGAATAATCTTTCTTGGACTTCTTTTTAAATGCTCAACCTGATGCCAGCTCAAGCCCAATCAATCTCTATGCTGTTGTATCCTGTGCCATTTATGTTTGCACTGAGTTTGAAAGGACTGTGTGGTGCAAATGTACTTTCAGTGTTTCACAATCCATTTGGTGTTTTCACCTTTGCGGTTGCAGCAGAGTTTGTGAGGCTGGCAGAGCTGCCGGTACTGGAGGATCTGGTGTTTGTAGGCAATCCTCTGCAAGAGAAATATGCCTCTGATCAAAACAACTGGATTGAAGAAGCAACCAAACGAGTACCCAAATTGAAAAAGCTGGATGGTGAGTTTGGGGCATGAGGCAGTTGGTGTAACAGCTTAATATAAAGACAACCAGAGAACTGCCTATGTAATCAATTTTCTTCCCTCCTCTCTGTAGAGTTACTTAGATCCTGTCTGCAGGACCTTCTGAGAGTACTTAGTGGATTTTGGAGTGTTAAATCCAAGTGTTCTTGCAGCCTACATTTGGGCATTATGCTTGAAGTTATCAAAATAGCTTTAGCATGTAGAGAGAACTGAAAAATAAATAACAAGGCTTTCATCTGCCAAATATAATTACAGTATCCCAATCAAATTTGATTTACAGTTTTATCAACAAGAGAGTGATATGAGGGGGTGGAAATTGCAGGGATGTGCTCTGTTTTGCTTCCGGTGCAAGGAGAAGCTTTCTAAACTTCATGCAAGTTTCCTAAATGCCTGGATATCCCACTCTTGTCACTGCAGTAAGCTTCAATTCATGAGCTGTCCTCTCCTTTTCAAGTCAGATATGTATTTTGTGATGCTTTATGATATGTTCGGGAACAGGAAGAGACCTCAAAGATCAACCAGTCCAACCCCTGACCCAGCCCTGAAGGGTCAACACTAAATCATTTCCCTAAGCACCAGGTCCACAAGTCACTTGAGCATCCCAAGGGATGGTGACTCCACCACTGCCATGGGCAGACCATTCCCATGTTTGATAACTCTTTCAGTGAAGAAGAAATATTTTTACAACATGAGTAGATGAGGGGCAAGCAACTGATGTCATTTACCTGGACCTGAGCAAAGCCTTTGACACTGTCCCATATCACATCCTGGTCTCCAAGCTGGTTAAACATGGGTTTGATGGATGGACCACCAGATGGATAAAGAACTGGCTTGATGGCCACACCCAAAGAGTGGCTGTCAATGGTTCCATGTCCAAGTGGAGGCCAGTGGCAAGTGGAGTTCCTCAGGGATCAGTTCTGGGACCAGTCTTGTTCAGCGTCTTTGTGGGGCATTGAGTGCATCTTCAGCAAGTTTGCTGATGACACCAAGCTGTGTGGTACAGCAGACACGCTGGAGGGCAGCGATGCCATCCAGAGGGACCAGCACAGACTGGAGAGGTGGGCACAAGCCAACCTCATGAGTTTCAACAAGGCCAAGTCAAAGGTCTTGCATCTGGGCTGAGGCAATCCCAAGCATAAATACAGGCTGGGCAGTGACTGGCTGAAGAGCAGCCCGGAGGAAAGGGACTTGGGGATGCTGGTGGATGAGAAGCTCAACATGAGCCAGCAGTGTGCACTTGCAGCCCAGAAAGCCAACCAGATCCTGGGGTGCACCAGGAGAATTGTGGCCAGCAAGTTGAGGGAGGTGATTCTCCCCCTCTGCTCTGGAGAGAGTTGGGGCTGTTCAGTTTGGAGAAGGGAGACTCCAAGGTGACCTTATTATTGCTTTCCAGTATATGAAGGGGAGCTACAAAAAAGCTGGGGAGGGACTTTTTAGGCTACCAGGTAGTGACAGGACTAGGGGGAATGGAGCAAAGCTGGAGGTGGGGAGATTCAGATTGGATGTGAGGAGGATATTCTTCACCATGAGAGTGGTGAGAGCCTGGAATGGGTTGCCCAGGGAGGTGTTTAAGGCCAGGCTGGATGAGGCTCTGTCCAGCCTGATCTAGGGTAGGGTGTCCCTGCCCATGGCAGGGGGGTTAGAACTAGATGATCCTTGTGGTCCCTTCCAACCCTAACCGATTCTATGATTCTAACATCCTGCCTTTGCTCAACTGCTGTTGAAAAGTGACTTTTTAAACTGTTTTTTTTTTTTTTAAATACTCAAGTGGTGGGTGTAGACTAAGATGCTATTGTGCAATGCAGCTTCATCCCATGATATCCACGTTATTGCTGAGATGTGATCATATTGCTTCTTTGATCCACATTAATATATTTTCTAGTCTGGACATCCTAGTTAGATCTCAGTGAGGAAGTGTTCCATACTTAATCATGTAGGTATGGGCCCACCAACAAAAGGGTGATGTGCTGGTTGGTTGTTAGCAATTGAATCAACATGGTGCATGCCCCAGGGACTAAGGCTGATCTTTGTAGGTCCTGCTTTATTATCTTTTTTTAACTCCAGAAGTTGGAAAAAACATCATCAGCTGATGGCTTTTCCCATTACAAGCAGTTCAGGCATCTAGAATTTCAAGTCAGTTAGTAGCAGGAAATGCAGCTCTCCTCTTTCTGCCATTCTGATTCTTTCTAACAGTCGAGATGAGCTTTCAGATCTATCAGCATCAGCTAATCCTTCTCTATATAATCTATTTTTAATCTATTTTCTTTTTTATTTTCTTTTTTTTTTTGTCTTAGGTATCTTAGTTATTAAACAAGAAGATGATGAAGAAGGAGCAAACTGATGACATTTTCTCGTTGGGTATTTATTGAAGTAACTCCGGACAGCTCGGCACATAGAACTTTTATTTGAAATGTTTGTTTTGAAGAAAATCTTCAGGCAATATTTAGAAGACCATCTTATCTCCACAGTCTCTCACCCAAAGAATTAGCTACCAAAATTTGGGCATACCAGTTTTGTCAAGCTGATGACACCTGCAGAGACAAGTGGAGCCAAGTTTACCTACTGTTTGGCTAGCAAGAGATCTTTACCAAAACTAATATGTAACTGTTTTTAACCGCTGGTTAGTGGTGCTTGTTGTTAACTCTTGGGTTATAATAGAACCATTTTAGCTTGGTAAGTGCAGCTGGCCAACAGTTATCATTGGAACACTGAGGCCAAGAGAACAATGTTGTGTTTTAGAGACATATTGGAAGCGTTGCTGTGTTTGGTTTTGCCATGGGAATCCTTCACTACATCAAATATGCAGTTAGTCTTCTCATCTCCTTAGCCCTAATGCCAAACAGGCCCAGTAGTTGTGGACCTACACACAAAAAAGCTATTGGTCTGATGATCAGTTGTTACTGGCTTTGAGTATTGACCTGGGCTTCTCACATTGGAACTCAATTGCATTGCTTATAAGGCCATGTGTAACTTATGTATTTATTTATTTTAAAGAGGCAGTGGGAATTCAAACATGGTTGCAGTGAGACTAAATAGCTGCTGGCTTTTTATGTTGTCTCTTGCTAAGAAGTTATTTTAGATTGGAATATGTGACCCATTAGCCTACAGCTGGTTCCTAGTTTTGTTTTGGGTCACTGGTGGAGGACATAACCCTTCTCAGCTCCACAATTTTCCTGTAACTGATACTAATGCAGAAACAAATAGTGAATAAATTACCTGGGCTTGAGAGCAGAAAATTTTGGTTTGGGGGAATACTGATTTTTTATGGAAGTGTGATGTAAGCAGTGAGAGAAAGTGCATGTAGTTAGTGAGGAAGGTGAGGAGAGAGAGACAAGATGAAAAATGTGCAGGGGGGGAAAAAAGTATTGAAGATGTACTAAATGCACAGGAGCATATTTAGTAAAGCCCCCTTAGGTGACAGGTAACTATTTTCAATGAAAAGCATTAAAGAATGGTGAAGAGGTGCCTGCAGTGCTGGATGCCAGTACTGTTTCTTTTCTTCAGAGAATAGATCAAGTCAACCAAATAGATTGTTCTAGAGCTCAGGTTTGTGTTTTGGTTTGTTTTTTTATTCTTTTATTTTTTAAAAAGCTTTTCTTCTAAGTACCACAAGTGTACCTGCTGGTTCCAGACTAACTAGGCATAGAAGGGATGGAAGCAGAATGCCACTGTTAATTATTTCCTTTGTGAAGGTGAAGCTGGAATTGAAATTTTGGAAGTCATGGTCATAGAAAAAAGGCAGAATTTGCCCAGGCAACAATGATATTGATCTCAAGCTCTAGGTATAATTGTAGAAGATCTTCTCTCTCTAATCAGTTTAAGTGAATAGTATGAAGTAGAAGATTACAAGACAATCACAGTTTAGTTTCAATTATTCTATGCATGTTACAGGAATTCTTAAGCATTCCAACTTAGACTGAGAATTACTGATAAGGTTTGAGTTTGATTTAGATCTATTATTTCAAATAAGGTCAAGAGAGCAATGGCAAAACCTGTGGATGTTCTTCACCTAGCACAAATAACTTCTGGGTAGCTGCTGTCCTGACCAGAAAGTATTTTCTTAGTTAACCAGTTCACTAAGTTTCTCTTACAGGCAACTTTATATGACTGTTTAGAACTACTCTCTTAGCTTTATCAGTATTAGTAAAGGCACCACTGATGAAGAAGCTTGAGGGAAGGGTGTGTAGTCAACAGCCACTTCATGTTGGTTTCTTTTGAAACTAAGCCATTCAGTTCACTTGCAGCCAACCTCTTCTGGCACAGCAGATGTGCTTTGGCAGTACACTGCCAATGGCACATGGCTCCTCCTGATCCCATCTGCTGGGAAGTGGCACAGAGGATTGGTTTGCATTCTTGGCAACTGGAATGGAAACATGGTTAATGTGAGCCAGAGCAGAGCAAAATCTGAGTTTTGAATACTACGAAATTCAAAATGCCAAATTTATCTGTGTTTCAAGACACTTTTTTGAATAGACAATGCAGTGCTCTTGTCCTAGTGCTCAGCCACAAAGGAAAGCATTTGGATTGCTGTAGCTGTTCTCTCCTAGCACAGCATCTACAGGTACGGTACTGACTGTCTAGGTGACAGGAGAGAGCAAGTGCCTGAGAAGCACACAGTCCAATGCCAATCAATCCTGCTGGCTGGGTTTTTTTGGCATCTAAACACGCTGTCAGCAGAATAGCAACTTCATGTTCTCTGTGGTGACAACTGGAATGAAGTACAGCTCCACTGACAAGATGTGCAGGGTAAGACCAGTTCCTGGCTTTTGTAATGGACTGATAAAGGTCTACCTGTGGGAGTCAGTCCAAAACAGCACATATTCTCTAGCTTTTTTTTTGGGGGGAGGCTGCATTGTAAATGCCACCAAAAAAGAAAAGAAAAATCATTATTGAAGGAATGGAGCATCCAATCTCAGCACAATTCTAACAGCAGTAAGGGACGCTTAACAGGTTTGCCTTGCCTTTCACCCTTCATGCTGTGATAAATTAGCATACAATTTAAAACACTTCTGATAAAAAATTGTTGATCTCAAGGGAACAACATAGTAAGAAAAGAATAAACTGTGGCTCCCTTTTGTCAGGAGATGCTTTAGCTCTGAGCTGAATGGTCCAGTTTAATGGTGCTTTGCCTGATGAAGCAAGCTTACAGAACAAGCTAATCCTCCCCCTAAACTTTTTCTTCTAAAAAATAAGTGAAGTTTTCCTACATTTAAAAATTTGCACTTTAAAATTATGCACTGGGTGTGGTGGAAGACATACAGAAAGAGTGGAATTTAAGCAGCTGATCTGCATATTGATGGTGCTACACCATGTCGCATATAAGCTACCAGCAGAGCCTGGCCTGTATGCCCAGAGGGAGCAGCCAAGTAAAAGGCTCCTCTTTCTTTGCTCTTCCCTATTGCACCACATCCAATAAAGAAGTAAGCACATTATTATTCATGGATGAAAAGAGCACCCATGTAAAACTTGCAAGCCATGTGGAACTCTGCTTCTCCCATTGAAAGGATGGACGATTAGCATCCACTATATTCCTTAGAGAAATGTCCTAAAATTAAATTAGTGTTATGAAATAGCTAGGTTTTAACGTACCTGTTAGCACACTGACCTCTATTCAAGGAGCTGATGTATGCAGTGGTTATATTGGGAACTGCTGGAAAAATGTGAGAAGAGACCGGAGAACCAGCCGGTCACTCAGGCTACACTAGGACCTGACTCATCTAAACAGATCTTCAAAAGCAGAAGAGCACTTTTAACACCCCCTTATGCTTTTTATGTAATTTTGTAGCATGACCAAGCTGTTGAATTTGCTGTGTTTAAATTATTTAGGCCTACATTTATAAATGTTACCCTATGAAACTTGTTAAAAAAATAATACACTATTTTGTACAAACATCCGTGGCTGTTGTGTAATGCATATTCCAGCTTGCAGAAAGCATTCAGAAATTAAATGTTGTTCTCATTGAAATTTACCAGCTGCTCAGGGAGTAACCTGTTTATAGTATGCAAATGCTGTTCCTCATTGCCTCTATATTTTAGAACAGAAAATAACTTGGACTTTAAAAATGCTGATACATTGTGTTTGGACTAACTTGATACATAAATATTTTTCAGTCTTTTAAGATACTGGTTGTCAAACTTTGTTCTTAGGTTCCAAGAAAAGTCTACTACTGCTATATGGTGAAAAAAAATCCAAGTAAGTTAAAGAAATCCTAGTCCCTCTTCAGTACCAAATGACTGATTCACTTTGAATCTAAGTTCTGTAAACAGCAATACACTATTAATTCACAGAATTACAGAATTATGGAGGCTGAAATAGACTTCTCAGATCATCAAGTCCAGCCTATGACCTAGCACTGCCATATCAAGTAGACCATGTCACTAAGTGCCACATCCAGTCTTTCTTTAAACACCTCCAGGGATGGTAACCACCACCAACCTGGGCAGTCCATTCCAGTGTTTAGTTATCTCTTCCATAAGGAAGTGCTTCCTAACATCCAGCCTAAACCTCCCCTGGTGCAGCTTTAGGCTATGCCCTCTTATCACAAGTTGACTGGGAGGAGAGCCCAACCCCCACCTTACAACAACTTCCCTTCAGGTAGTTGTAGAGTGTGATAAGAAACCCCCTGAGTGTCCTCCAAGCTAAATAACCCCAGTTCCCTCAACCTCTCCTCATCAGACTTTCCCCCTAGTGCCTTCACCAGTCTGGACCTGCTCCAACACCTCCATCTTTTTCTTGAAGTGAGTGGCCCATGGCTGCACATAGTATGCACGAGGCTTCACTGTTTAACCTAGAAAAGAGAAGGTTTAAGAAATTGCAATAGGAACTTGAGACTTCAACAGAAAGCATCACTGAAATGTAATTTCAAAGCTCAGGTGTAAAGATTAGGCTTTCTACCTCACAGGCCACAGCAGTCTCAGTAATGAGAACAGCAGCATCCTGCAGTGCTGTTCACAACATGAAATCCTGCAGAATGCCCCACAAGACCACTAATGCAAAGTCTCTTTCAGTAGTTGAAATAATTTCCAGGAGCTTGGGCTTGGATCTACTAATAATTGAAAAAAAAAAAACAAACAAACCTAGAATGGTCAAAACTTGTGACCTTTCTAATTATCCCAAGTTTGTTTGTGTGGCTTCAGTTTTAGTACAAAGCAGTCAACCTTCAGCACTTCTGCCATCTGGCTCTGACAGGGAGGCAAAGGCATAATTTAAAGCCTTAAACAATGTCTTTGGTCTACTCTGAAGTGAAGGCTTTGGTGTTCCCCATCTTTCCCACCAAGCAAACCACCACTTATTCACCAACTGCTAGTGCTGATCAACAGCCACATCCACAGAGAGATAAATTAAAACAAAGGTTTCTCTACTGAGTTTTTAAAAAGTGTTTCAATGCTCTGGGCTGAGTCAGTCTCCTGCCAGCTCTGCCAAGAATATCAAAATGAAAGTTTGTCAGCAAAAATTAACACTAAAAACCAGGCATGCACCTGTGTAAAACTCTTGCTGAGCTCTAGCAGGAGGCCAGTGAGACACCAGTATACATTTCCACCATCTGCTTTAAAGAGCAAAACATTAGCAGGTTTTAAAGACTTCATATCTACAGGTGCCCCTTTACAACACTATTTACTAAAACTGGTTTTAAACTCTACCATTGAAGAATGAGTTGCAATTCTGATTTACAACTGGAGCTGTTTCTACAACCATCACATTAAATTACTAACCAGGAACATGTTAGCTCCAGCAGCTCTAGATTTACTGCAGTCTCTACTTGACCCAGTCACAATCATCCAATTCAGATTTGATCTCAGCCCTTCAAGTACTGAGTTATACCATGCTGCCTTTACTCCACCCACTACCTTTGTCATAGCTTCAGGCAGTGCCAGAATCCAGCTGCCCACATTTACAGGGCAGTAGCGCTTAAAAGTATTGCCCATGAATTTTTAACAAGGTGTCAAGGTTGTTACAGCATTCTGGGAAGGTGCTGGGCTTGGAATGGGGTGCACACACCATCAATATTTCTGTGAAGTGACCAGAGCTGCGCCTGCCTGTTGTTTTCTGGGATATAAGACATGAAACACACTGCAGGCCAATGTCTTCAGGGAGGTTACGTGGACATCATCCGTAAGGGTTGCTATGGAAAAATACAGATGTGAGTATGATTAGAGCAGACCAGCTACAAAGACAACCACTTCTCCTTTGCCTGAATGCACCAGAGGTATTATCTACCCTGAACCCCACCAGCCAATCCCTCATACCATCAAAAAACTCAACTAGGAAGCTATTTTTTTAAACCTCATTTAATAAAAGGGTTTGTTGGTTTTTTTTTTTTTTTTAGATATATAGAGGATATTAAGTAAATAAGTTACATAGTACAATTACAATCACATCAGCAAGATTTTCTTTAGTGTATTAATAGTTTATAAAAAAAGCACACAAAAAATAAATTCAGTCCAGTCTATCACAACTGTACAGCAACAGGTAAATGTATTTATATATGTACATTTTAAACATGTAACAGTCTTTCAAAAGGTGCCCTAGGCAGCAAACACACAAAAGGGAGTGTCTGCTCACTCATTAAAAGTAATATACTTTATTATAAAGCATTTATACAGTAATTACAAAGGCTGACTGCTCCTGTACAGTACACCAAAGCTTGGACTACAAATTTAAAAACGGAACATAAGAAGAACAAACACAAAGTTTATAACAAATCTGAACTACAAGGGGAAAAAACACAAGTGGAGAAGCTGCAGGAAACTGTTTTTTAAAAATAAAGAATTATATTTCTATAAAAATATATGTTTGTCTTCTAATCTGGGGAAGTTAAGGGTTTTTTCAGACTCAGCTGTCAGTGGAATCAATCTTCGAAAGAAAAAGTCCTTAGACAGCTGGGGATTCAAAGTGTGTCTTCCTAACATTTGACACAGGAGAGAATGAGACTGAGGAAAAGCAGCTGACCCCAAGTGACAATTTTACATAAAAACTCACCCCCACAGAAATCAAATATGGTTCGTAGACACTGCTTCTCTGTCTCTTTAAAGCTTCATCAACTTCCAGACAGATATCAGAAGATAAAAAGAGGAGAAAATTTGAGTGGGAAAAGGTGGTTTAGAATAAGGTTTCTGGCAGAGGTAATCACTGGACTAAAAGTGCCATGGTATGAAAACAGACAAGTCTTCTATGGCTATAGTCATCCCTATTCCCATTTCATTCAAAGTAGCGTACGTATGTAAAGGAATTTACTAGTCCACTGCCTGAGACAATTAATAAGTGAAACTACTAAGAACGAGGAAGTTCACTCTCTGGATTTAGAAACACTTTTTTTTTTTTTTTTTAATGCTGATTTTAATCTAAGCTTGATAAAAATGCCCAAAAGCAGAGGGTATTTTTAGCTAATTTGGACTTCCTACTACAGGTCAAGTATGGGATTTATAGACAAGTTACCTTTAAGTTTTAGAATTTCTATCTTTGCCCTGCCTTAAACAGCTATACTCCTACCTGGTCCTAGCTACCAAAATGACAAGGTCCTGCACAGCCAACTGAAATCCTGTAGGTCTTCAACTTACAGAGTTGAGTTCTCTCAGGTACCTGTATCAGTAAATGGAAAAAACATCAGCTAAATTAAAAAGCACAGCTGGTCTTGCAGCCAGACTGCAAAATACCTGCAGCTATGTCAAATATGCATCACAGGTGCATGCGTAGATCCAGTCACTACATACACACACAGGCTTACAAAACAGAGATGCTATCCCATGCAGATCACAAACCCGAAACACTGAATCTCCCTGTAAAGGGCAGGCAGCACAGGCAGAGGTACGCCATGGGGTAAAGCATGACCTGTCACTGTATCTCACACTGCCCAGTCTTGATTCACACAGGTAATAGTCTGAAATACAGACACCTGGCTGCTGGGTACGTGACTACCCAGTGCCTGATCTTGCAGAGAAAAAGGCAAATCTGTTAGTGCATGTTTACAGAATGGCAGCCTGTAAATCTCAAACTTGCTCCCACAGAAAAGACAGCTGAAACAGAGATGCCCTGTTCAAACTCAGCTTAATGACTGAGCACATACTGCCTTTTTTCAGAACAGCAAATGGGCATCAGTAAGCAGGCTTTTAAACAAGGGGAAATAATGAGCAGAGGGTTTTAAAAGGGACAAATCAACAAAACAGGTAAGAACATACTTTTAAAAAAATCATAACTGGAACAACACAGCCTTAAATGAACACTGCTGCAAGAAAGAATCACTTAATATTTTTCTCCTCTGATACAAATTAAAGAATTCATTCCAGAGTAGACAAATTCTGTCCAAGCATTTTATCCACAGCAGCAGGGGGCTGGCTGGTTGTTTGGAAGTTTTTGTGCGTGGTTTTTGTATGTTGGTTTGCCTTTTTTTTTTTTCCCCCCTCTAACTCTCTGACAAATTTGCTAGTAGGCAGGACCTAATTCTGATATAAGATAAATTCCAAACTCCTACTGTAAGCAAGTGGGCAGTAGACTTGGTATTGCTTGCTTGTTTTTAAACAGGACACTCAAGAGGAGTATCTGTACTCATGACCATGACAGAAGAGGTTTTCTGGTGGCTACCAGCCACATGCAAAAATGCTCAGAAACATTTCCATTTGATGCCACTAATGTGGAACATTTACCTGATTTTGGTCAACCATGCCAACCCACAGCTGTCATGAAAAAGCCCTTTTTAAGAATTTTTGCCCAGTGACAGAACTCACTGTAACAAACCTTCCTGTTCTCTTCTTCTACTGCAATAGGGTGGGAGAGAAACAACCAGTACTGGAATCAGTGTGCAATACACCCAGAGTTTTGTGCAATTAAAGAAAACCTCTGATTTGTTCTTATCAGCACCTCAACAGCTTATCATTCATGAGAAGAAAAAACACTCCTACATCAATTTCTTAAAATAGGAAGAAGCAGTGATAGACATGTTTTTGGGGTTTTTTTTGGCAGACTTCAACAATGCTTGCATTCAAGCATCATCATCTCTAAAAAGATTATTTGGTACTAAGAGCAATCCTGTAGTTTGCTTCCTAAATCTTCATAGTTCGTTTCATCTGACCATTTCTTTATCATGGTAGTTTGCCATACCACATCTAATACTACTACAAGCCTGAAAACTTCTCTGGCCCACAACTACATGTCTGCCCATCATCACCCCAGCATACCTCCACACACATATTGAAGTAAATGCAAGTAATACACAGAGCAAAAGAGAAAAGGCAGAGAAATGACCCATCCGCATCACAAATGCAGAGTCCTGCAACTGGGAAAGAATAACAAACTGCTGAGAGGTGACCTGCTGGACAGCAGCCCTGTGGAGAGGGACCTGGGAGTGCTGGTGGATAACAAGTGAACCATGGGACAGCAATGTGCCCTTGTGGTGAAGAAGGCCAATGGGATCCTGGGGTGTATTAAGATGAGTGTGTCCAGCAGATCAAGGATGGTTCTCCTCCCCATCTACTCTGCCCTGGTGAGATCCCACCTTGAATACTGCATTCAGTTTTGGGCTCTCCAGCTTAAGAGGGACACAGATCTGCTAGACAGAGTCCAGCAGAGGGCTACAAGGATAATTAGGGGACTGGAGCACTGCCTTATGAGGAGAGGCTGAGGGATCTGGGGCTTTTTAGTCTGGAGAAGAGAAGACTGACGGGATCTAATAAATGTTTATAAACATCTGAGGGATGTGTGTCAGGAGGGAGGGGACGGGCTCTTCTCACTTCCTGTCTGTGATAGGACAAGGAGCAATGGGTGTAAGTTGCAGCACAAGAGATTCCACCTCAACACAAGGGAGACTTCTTTACTGTAAGGGTCACAGAGCACTGGAACAGGCTTCCCAGAGAGGTTGTGGAGTCTCCTTCTCTGGAGACTTTCAAGGTCTGTCTGGATGTATTCCTCTGCAATCTGTGCCAGATTGTATGGTCCTGCTCTGGCAGGAGGGTTTGACCTGATGGTCTCTTTGGGTTCCTTTGAACCCCTGACATCCTGTGATCCTCATTTTCTGACCATAAGAACAGTACATTTCAGCACAAACCTCTGCAGATTTGCTTTATCGGACCTTAATAGTTAAGCATCCTTTCTTCTGGCTGGAGCTACACCCAGTAGTCCACACTGCTCTTTGATTTTTCCTAAGCATCTGCTCCTGATCACTGTCAGAATCAATACCTGAATCTAAACAGAGCTTTGGTTTGTCCCAGTGCAAACAGTCTGGGGTTTTCTCCTATGGGATTACACACTGATGGATTTTGCAATGTTTAGCAAGGGCAATGAAAGCATTTTCCTAACAGTTTGGTTTTTTATCTCTGAAGTTTATTCATATCTCCTCTCCCACCTGAAAAAAAAAAGCTTTTTGTCATGTTTCTCAAAGTATGAATGTATGCTCCTTCCACCTCTGTCTCCATTTATGTGTTTCTAGGTCCTCCTAGTCTTTGTTAAGCAACTGTACACCACTCTGCTGCTGCAGTGCTGGTATTGCAGGCAAGTACATTCATTACATCAATATAACAATATCTGTATCACTTAAATCCTTTTTAGGATATACTCTCAAGCCCTGCTGGTTTCTGAACTGTCACACTGCAGTTCTTAAGATTTGGAAACTATTGGCAACTCCCCAGAAACGTGCTCCAGAACTTTAACAGCATCACTGTTTTTCACTGAGATTCATCCCAGTACTACAAGTGGACCATGAGGATCTGCTGTCTGTTCCCAGCACAGCATGCTAAAGCTCCTGTCGTCTCAAAGGGCACCCTGGGATAGCAGCAGACAAGCATTTTTTCTAATTTACAGCAGGGAAAAAGGTAACACTGAACACTGAAACTCTTAATAGGAAGGCTGATTTACTTAAGCTTTTTTTTAAAGACCAGTGGCCTTTAGTTCTTCGTAATTTTTGAATGATTTTAACTGTCTGTGACATGCCATCTGCTTCCACAGCCTTGTTAGTCAACAAAGCCTGTGCATTGCCATGGCACAATCATCCAAGTATTGGAAGAAAACCTAATTTTCTTAGGAATAAAAAAAGACAACCTTGGCAAAAAATGGAACACTTACGGGCAAAAGTGTCAACACTTTAAAAGAAGTGAAGCCCTTAGCAGACTCTTACTTCTTTTTTTAAGAGTAGTGAAAGTGTCAAAGAAAAGGATTTGATCCAAAGGCATACACCTGTCAAAGTATAAACATGGTAAAATACACAAGCTTCCAGACTCAAAGAAACAATCACAGTTGCACAAAACCATAGAAAAGGTTGCCAGATGGAGTTAAATTCTGGGTTAGCTACAGGAAGTGGTTCTGTCTAGCAGCTTGAAGGGTCAAGGCTTTTAAAAAGCCAGTCAGTCAGGAATCCTATAGTTCATGTACAGCAACTCCCCTACAATCTCTGCTTGGGAACGCAGGAATGATCGGCTCCTCTGGTACTGCACTACACAATCCCGGCACTCAGGAAAAGCTGGGGGAGCAGCAGTGCTTCCAAGCACTGGCTAAGGAGAGGGAGCTGGGCAGCTGGGGCACAGATGGGCTGAGACTGACTGCCTGGGAGGCACAAGGAAGTGATTCGATTCTTTGAATCTTGTGGGCTATAATGATGTACAGGACAGTTCTGTGCAAATCTATCATGTGTCACCTAGACCACTTTACTACTTCTTAACTCTCTTTCACCAGCAAGCTTTCAGTGGCTACACCTGTTGGACTATTAACATGTGTCAGTTGTGAAGGAAGAAATAGCTTTTCAGCAAAGAGCAAGGCTGACAGCAGGACAACCCAGCAGGCAGTGCTGTCCAACCACAGCTGTAGAAATAAGCAACAAGCTGCTTCTGCACACACATGCTGTCTGACAAGAACTATTTGGGAAACCAGAGCCCCACCATACGAGCTCTTGATGATGGAAATTTTAAAGTGTAAGTGAGGGCTGCAACAAGAAAGAAATTAATGTGTTGAGAGGTAAAAGCCGTTCACAGAAGGATCACTGCTGGAGATGAGAACCCATTCCTCCCATCTCTGAGGTGCACACAATCCACCCAGGAGGTGGTCTTGGTTCATTTTCACTAAACAAACTTGCTCCCAAAGTCAAAACCAGCAGTTTTAATTTCAAATTGCACTTGTGAAGCCCAAATTACTTTCTATAGGCAAACTGTTTTGTTTTCCAAGATGAGTCAACCTACAAGGCCTGTGGATTAGAATCCCACAGGATATGTTATATCCTTTGTTGCATTCTTAATGACATAAAAGAAACCACTTCAGGATTTATTTTGAAAGCTGGAACTTCCTCAAAAGGGAGAAGAGTGTCTTGCTCATCTCACTTTTTGTGAAGCAAAAAGTGCATGCCATCTTCCCACAAAACTTGTTGGCTGCCTGAATAAACACTCAAAAAGGCAGGAAAGTGTAACAGGAAAGAGAACGTGCTGAGAAAGGAAACATCTAGAAATCACCAGTGTTGCAATAATTGAATACACTTTAGCCCAGAGCTGAGCATCATTTTCTTGCTCTGGTCTGGACATCATTATATCCAAGAGTCCTGTTACCATTTCTGACAAGCACAAAAAGAAAGGTCTGACTGACCTGAGAGAGAACTTACTTCCACTGCAGGTGACATTGTTCTATTATGTACCTCAGGTATCATTATAAATAGAAAAGAAATCTTAGTATTCTTTTTTTTCTTTTTTTAAATCCAAGTTGAAACAATCTTTTCATCCACCATTCTGGCTTGGTCAGTACTGGCAAGGTGAAGTGGAACACATGGTGTGAGGAAATGGCAGCACTGAAACTCAGACCTGATAGCTCAGGTCAGAAAAGTGCAAGCAAAAAAAGTGAGACCACTGAGAGGAAGATGGGATCCAGCCTTGCCACACCTTCCATTTTTGGTCTGCTGCTATATCTCTCCATCTTCATCCGAGCTCACACTGCTGCTTTCACTGCTGCTGTTCCCACTCTCGCTGCTCTCTTCCTGCAGGGTCTGGCTGTGGGCTGCCACTGTTGCTGCTGCCACTGCTGCTGCCTCTTTCTCCTGCTGCTTGAGTGCAGCTGCCTTCTTTTCCTGCTCTGCGTGGCTTTTCATGTGAGCACTGCGGCTCTTCACCTTGTAGAATACTCTGAGGAAGCATACACACACACACACACACATATTAGCATTGGTCTCTCATACTTAATTCTCTAAGAGAGCATCTGCTGCTCCTGCCTCAAGTTTGTAAGCTTCATCTCAGGAACTCGGGTTGCACTGCAATAGAGCATCTGCAGAGAACATCACTTCTAACTTGGTGCTCCAGTACTAGGTGGAATGCTTGCAAAAGATTCTAAGTGCCCTTCAAGTCACTTGCTAGGTTTCTTAATATGGCCACTGCCTCTTATCTCTCATTTGGCTCTTAAATTCAGAGGCCCAGTGCTGATATATCTGAAATACACATGATGCTTAACAACAGGGTTCTGGATTTTAGAGATTTCCCCTATGCTGTAAAAACACGTAAGTCAACACAGCAAATGCCACTCCTGTGCCCTGTCCACACAACTAAAAACACTTCAGTTTTTTTTTGTTTTTTTTTCTGACTTAGCAGTTCTGTGGATCAATCCTCCTGCCTTTTGTCATTAACTACTTGTATTTTGCACCAAACATCACATGAAAAGTTTAGACACCATTAAGAATCTGTGCCTGCTTCTCCTTTGTCTGTGGTCAGGACCAAAGCCTAACTGACTGGCTTCTCACAAGCCTAACCAGATGAACTGTGTACCCACTGGCCTAAGCCCTGATGCTGGAACAATGACAGAATCCTGTATTTCCACATCACTGTTTGTTAAGTCCATATCCTGTTCTCAACATGATCTAGCAAATGTTACACGAATGTTGGCATTAGAGGGGCAATCGAGTAGCTGTTTGAAAGTGCAACTTCACACCAATTACTGCACACAGCTGAAATGCAGGTGGGATCTCATTCCATTTTAGGAAAAACAGTCAGCATCAGGTAAGTATCCAAGTAGTAGCAGCTTAATAACAATATATGTAAAAATCCCTAATCTGCAAGGATTATTGGGGTAATAAGTTACTAAAGTTGCTCCAAATGTCTCCGGCCTAAACAGACGGGAGGAAAGCACGTTTGAGAAGAAGCTTCCACAGGACATGCCTTACTGCAATTCTATAGCCATTGCTGGAAGCAAGACTTGCTCTTACCTGCCACATTTTTTACACGGAAATGTGTTTTCTGTGATCTGAATTTTACTGATAGCATCTGACTTCATCTTCTGTTTCCGCCGCCTCCTCTGCACTGGTGCAGTAACAGCCTTGCGAGGCTTCACCGCTGTCTCCCTTGGCTTCCTTCCAATTCTGCCTGTGATAGTTCCTTCTTGACTCATATCACTGGCCTTTGGAGAGAGAGGAAGAAAAGGCAAACTGAAACTTAAAACTCACCATCAGAAGGAATCATAGAATGCTTTAGGTTGGAAGAGACCTCAAAGATCATCAAGTTCCAACCCCCCGCCACAGGCAGGGACACCTCCCACTAGATCAGGACGCTCAAGACCTCATCCAGCCTGGCCTTGAACACCTCTAGGAAGGGAGCAGCCACAACCTCCGGGGGCAACCTGTTCCAGTGTTTCACCACCCTCACTGTGAAGAACTTCCTTCTAACATCTAGTTTAAATCTCCCCTCTGCCAGTTTAAACCCATTCCCCCTCACCCTGTCATTACAAGACTTTGTGAAAAGTCCCTCCCCAGCCCTCCTGTAGGCCCTCTTCAGATACTGGAAGGCTACTATGAGGTCTCCTCGAAGCCTTCTAGGCTGACTTCCTATGTTTCATCTATTCCAGACCATTTAATGAGAAAGCCTTCAGGATATTTTCAGGACATTTCTCATCATGGTTCTATGCCTATACCAACCACACAGGATTATGCTGGTTTTTTTCCCCTTTACTCATTCCAATTCTCTCACCACAGCACACTGTCTGGCTGCTAGTAATAGACAAATCTACCTTAGTCCAGCAGAAACTTCTTACACCTAGAACTGTCCATCCAGTATTTTCTGTACTAGTTGCAGAGTGAAGGTGGCATAGAAAGCACAACATTTACAAGGCAGCACTTACTACTCCATCATCTTGTAGTGTCTGCTCATCTCTGAAAGGAACTGTGCTCTTCTTCCTGTTATCAAACCCTTCCTCTGCTTCCTCTTCCTCCTCTTCTTCCTCCTCCATATGCTCCTGTTCTTCATTGTAAATGTCCCTTCTGGGAGGAAGAACACGTGCAAACCTATGGGAACTCTTCACCAAAAGATAAAGGAACTGTTAACTTTGGTGTAAGTAAACTTCATGTGATGCAGGACACAAGTTTCAGAGTCTAGACTCATCCACACTGGCCAGATTGTTTCTGCTTTTGATTTTACCAGCAAATAAGACAACATATGAAATCAGACAACAGCCAAAATTGAGCTTCACACTACATCCTAAAAGATGTGAGAGAAACTCAGGAAGTTACCTTGATGTCAACTTCAGCTTCATCTCTCATAGATTTCTCATTGGTGACATCAACGTCCCCAAAGATTAAGGTCCCATTCCGACCAATTTTCACCTGTTTCTTGTATGTGTAGTAGAATTCCACACATTGAGCCACAGTTTTGGTTTTTATCTGGTGTTTTAAAAAAACATAAAAGTTTGATGGATTGGGTGACTTAAAGAATGCTTGCAAATAATTACTAAAGATGCAATAAACAAACTTTGCATTTTGCTTTCCTCAGTAGTCTCCATTCCACCACAACTGCTTTTTAAAACCTTCTTTTCTGTGACATATGTGCCTGCGTGCCACATCCCACAACCTGTTTGCAACTGAGAGGTACAGGATTAACTTTCCACAGAAAAGCTGGTCAATGTAAAGGTGACAGAACCTGGCACTTAGTAAGCTTAATGCACCTCTTAGCCTTCAAAATGTTCCAACTGAGCTGTCAGGCTTGAGAGCAACCTTTCAGATTTATGGGAGAGCTTTATTTCTCAGCACCACTTCAGTGAAAAACAGACCAGAAATACCAATCCAAAAATGGAAAGGAAAGTTTGCAGCCCTTTCCCATTTCAACTACACACGTTTCATATACACATGGTGGTAGACAATTATAAGTACAGACCTGTGACTGTCCATGTATTCCCTGTCAGTGTTTCTTCCTGGAAGTCTTAGATTCTAGGCTCTAAAATTAAAATGCCTTTTGGCATTTAATTGGGGATTTATTCAGTAAAAATGTATGCAGCTCCTGGTTTTACACTCCTTTCACACTACTGATTTCTACACTACTGAAGTGTGACAGCTCATGAAAATAGAAGCATTCAGTTTAAATGTCATTGTTACAGAAAACCAGAAAGAGATCCTAAAGGATGCATTGTTCACAGATCCTTTCTTGGTCCTTTACAGTAGCAAAGGATGTGTTTCTTTTTAGTTTTATAGGCAAGCTATATAAGCTGAACTGGCATGTTGCCAGTGTTCTATAAATATGCCTCCTAGAAGTGATATCCAAGTGTGGACTACTGGAAGTAATGCAGCAAGTACAAGGTTAAGTAGACTACAACAGCAAAAAAACACTATTGTTCTTTCTAGTGAGCCTATTTGCTGTGCAACATGGTAAGATTTCTCTAAATCCTGTACTGAATGCTGGGCTTTCAGAAATTTCAACATTGAATTCCCTGTAATAAACGCTCAAACAACATTTAAGAAGGTATTGTGGTTGTCATTCAAAAGAAAGAGCAACTTACAAGTTTTTGGACCAAGAAAAAATCTTTCTTGTAGATTGCAATGCCTTTGTTGAAAAGCTTTTTTTCAGCAACTTTCCACTTGTCTGATCCTGTAGAAAAACAAGAGGTGTAACAGAAGCCCCTGCAATTTTGTTACTCTTCTATGTACTTACTATTCAATGATCATCTTAAATAAGAGAAACGCACACATGCAAGGGTGCAGTCTCCCATCGCATCTAATCCAGCATAACTGCAGACTGTTTTTAAGCACTGCTGCTAGCTCCACTTCAGCCCTCCTCTCTTTACTTCATTTATATTAGATCTAGCACTCATCACCACAGGTTAACTCGGTTCAGCTTGCAAAAACACAGTCAACCAGATGAAGTAAGATATTTTGCAAGAAAACAGTAAGGTTAATAGACACACTCTGTGGTGACCCAGTCATTAGATTTTATACAAGAGAAACAGTGGGGCAGGAGGATCAGGATCTTCTCTTTCAGCACCAATCCACTATACTTTACGATATATTACACCTCCAATATTGTTACTATCCTAGCACCCTTGCCTCTAATAATAAACGCATCCTGGATTCTTCTCCTGCCTTATAGACATTACTTAAGAACTATTTCTCAACCATTGGAGCCGGAATATATAATAATGATGAAATGTAATTTCTGTGCTTCACAGCACCAGCTGTATTAGATGTCTCTCTGCCACCTTACATCAGAGATGTTTCAAGTGGCTTTGTTCAGTCTAGATCAGTGAAGCTGGTGTCACCACACAGCTAACTATTTTCTAATTAGGTACAAGACTACAAAGGCAGTTTAAGGCATTTAAATCTTGCAGAAACATGGACAAGCAGCAATAGTTGGCTGAGGTTTCTTCAGCAAGCTCCCTCAACTCCACCCCACCAGTTCATGCGAGTAAGGATGTGGTTCTGAGGTTAGTGCAGTCCTCCTTGTATGCAGGAGCTGTATTTCTGTATTCTCTGTGGCATAAATAATCCCATTCCCCTTTCTCCATAAAGGGGATCAGAACACACACACATCCAAATACACACATGCCCATGTTCTGACAGATGCAGTGTTTCTTACATTAGAAGTGTCAATTTGCACAGGCAAATTTCCTGCCAAGTCATAATTTCATTTAACAGAGAGAAGAGTGGTCTTCTAATCTGATTGCAATGTTAGGCAGAGCAGAAAAGGGTGGGAAAACTCCTTTCTGACAGGAAGCACAGAGTTACTCTAATTAACAAACCTGTGTAATGATAATCTGCCAAAGGGTGGGTAGGCAATCGTACTGGACTCTTCAGCAGCAGCTTGGTCAAAGCCCCCTAAGACAAATACACATAAAATTGTTAATTTAATGTTTGAGGTACTTAGAAGATCAGGTAATTGTTAATTCTCTCCTTTCTGGCAAGCTAACTTAAAAGAACCACAGGACAGTTTAACATTTGGGACAAATTTTAAAATCACGTTGTTGACTATTCACTAAGTCTTAGGTACAACAAACAATTGGTAAGTGGAAAGCTCTCAGCACCTCTTTGTGTCTCTACAAATGGGCAATTTCCAATAAAAGCACTCTGTCATCGGGAGAGTTATTTCCACAGACAGAGAGCCTGCACTGGTTTCCTCTCACCTCATGAAGGCCTAAGTTACATACTCAGATCCAAAAATGCTACCCTAAATGATGTCTGCCTTAAACATCCAAACCACAGCAATCTTACCACACTTAGCTAAGCAATAGTGTAAATTAAGACAGACCAGACTGAAACGTTCCACATAAAAAACAGAACTCCTATCAAGGGTCATCTTATTTTGCATTCAAACGAGAAGTGCTTTCAAAGTTAGCAGGAAGGCAAGAATGGAGGCATGCATCCACTGGCAGTTTAAACTACCTTAGTAGTGGGGTCCTGCTGCCACGGGCAGCCCTAGTCCTCCCTAATGCCAGCAGCAGCATTCACAACAGTGGGCTAGTTCTGGGAACTTATTTGGCAGAAACCTAGCACATACACACAACAATGATTTTTCATTTGTTCTCTTCTGCAATGCAGGTGAACACAGTCTCAAAACAGTCAGTGATAGTGCTCTACAGGGGGCAAGAGACAAGCAGGCAGGCAAAAGTGTGGGCTTCTTCTGACCATGGGACTGATTAAATCCAGATTAAATCAACCATAGAACTATAAAAGGATGACAACCCTTTGCCCTAATGTTACACTGGTAAAGCTGCCAGCCTGTCTGTTGGAAATATGCAAGGCAGTAAGCAAACATGACATTGTACTTCAGCCAGAACCTGCTTTAAGGACATCGAAGGGACACTAAACAGTGAGAGCCAGATGTGTAGGAAGGCGTTTGCAAGGCTCTCCTCTCAGGAATGATGGGTTGTCTTGCCTTTATTAACATCTTTGACCACATCAAGGTGAAAAAGCTGGGAAGACTCACCAGAATGCTTCCCTTTGCTTCATGTAAGAAATGCAGTGCCAGCTCCTGGTTGGTTCCAGCCCCAGGGAAAATGCTTGAACAGGCAGCAGCTAGCAGGTTTTCCACTATTTCCACAGAGGTATCAAATAAATTCAGATAAGATTAAATTGAGTTTCCTACAGGATTCACATCATTAATTAGCTCTTTTGAAACAAGACTAGACATAAGAGAAAGTAAATCTCCCAAGAAAAGCTGAATGTCCTTGCAAATTTATCTGGATCAAATTCGGACACACAAACTCATTAGACCACGAAGTCAGACAGCATTATTCCACAGGCAGCACTATTTACACATGGTTCACTGCAAGCTTTCTCCCCCCATTACGTCTTCCTTAATTCCCCCTTACATTGTGAACTTCCATTTCACAATACCCTTTTTTTCTTACTCTCATCAGAAAGATTTCTTCCAAGCCTACCCACTTCCTCTTCCCTTCAGGATTTACACGTCACAACTCATGTCCACCAACTTCAGACAGTTTCCCAAGTCTGCTACAACTCCCACTTCCTCATACTGACTTCTGTTTACAACTTCATTTTTTCATAATACAACTATGCTTAGAACATCCCCTGGAAACACTGAAGTTAAGTGCATGTGACTTTCAAAGGAAGACCAGGAAACTTCAGTGAGCAAAAGGATGATCTCTGCCTGACCACTAACAAATTGTTCCACATTATTTCAGCTTAAAACACAATCCCACCAACCTTCCTCCACCACATGCAACCCAACAGACAAGTTTTACTCCTAAGATGGTTGTCAGCATCACTCAAACATGACTCTTGTAGCTCAGAGAAATTTTATATTATGCCTACAGCAGTTACCCCCTACAACAGCTGTGACAATTCAGTCCCATTTACTGGCATTCCACATTCTTACCATTCTCTTGGGTAACTTTGTTGGTTTCCAGGTCACCCCATGGCTGCCACACCAGCTCTGCTTTATGCTCATCATCTGCTGCCAGAGACCTGTCTTGGAGTGCTGGGATTTCCGCTTGAAAGCGAGCTCCTACGTTTATTCGCCTGCAGAAAAGGTGAAAAGTAATGGTCAGGCTCCCTTTACAATACCCAGAAAGTCTCTATTTCCCCTAGTAGCACTTCTTTGGAAGAAACTGAAAGGCAGTCAGCTTCTGCATAAAACATGCTGTAGGTGCTGTAGGTTACATTAAGTATGATTCAAAAGGTAAGAGGTTGTACATCCATAACCAGTTTCCATTGGCTAATCAACAATGGTTCACACTGCATTTAAATTAGGATCCTCTACAAAAAACAAAACAAAACCAAAGCAACAAACACAAAACGAAAACAAAAACTCCCAACCTATTAGCTTTCAATAGTCATCGTTTTAATCACAATAATCATATCATGACAGAAAAGCTGTCACATGGATTTTTCTTAGGACAAGCTTGCTCCTCGTGAATAAGATAGGTAAGCCTGGCTTCAAGTTAATGTTCTGTAACTACAGAACCACAACATCACTGAAGCAAAAAAAGAGTTGGAGACTACTTGTTCCAACACACCATTCGAAACAGGATCGGAGTTCAGCCTTTTATGATTATGACACAAGCTACTATCTTCTAGAAACTATTTCTAACTGAAACAAAAAATCTAAACCAATGAAAGCTGTACTCCTCACTCTTTTGGCAACAAACTTGTACTTTTAGATTTTGAATGAGCAGACAGATTTTTCAAAACGTGCAATCCACAGAGCACTACACCTGTTTAACAGAGATTGGCTGTATGAGCAAACACAATTTTGTGCACAGAGACCGGTAAGAATCACTGCTCAAAGACTGCTCTACCAGACGTGGAGGCAGAGCAAGTCTTGCAGCACAGCAAGCAGTAAGAGCATGGATGTCTACTCTAACTGCTCCACATTTCTTACTCACTGGGTAAAATATGCAGAGACAGAGGCAGCTACACAAACTCCATGCTAACATACGTCCAAGGACAACTTTCCAAGTAACAGAGTAACTATGCATGCAATACAGAGGTCCAGAAGAGAGAGCAGAAGAAATTATCCAAGCTAAGTTAGCAAGAAAACCCTATAGTAAAGCAAGATATTTGAGAACAGCTACTGCTCAGACCACTTAGAATATAACAGATGTTTCTTATTCTGAAATAAGGTAGCTATAATTAATGAAAAACACTTTATCTTTCAGACATCAGTCAACAGGCACTATATTGGTAGCACCTGAAATAGTAAAGGATGAAGAATTAAGTTGTTTGGGGTTTTTTTTGTTCGGTTGGGGTTTATTTTTAAGAAAGTAGGTCAGGCAGTGCACACAAGATGATTAAACTCTGGAGCTGCTTTGCTTCATTTAAGGAAAAAGTAAAGTTCCCTGCCCAGGGCAAGGTTTGCTATAATTCTCCCCCAGCATGAGGGGAAACACAGCTAGCAGATAAAAAGCCTGATCTAATCCAATAAGAAAAAGTAATAAAAATATCCAAGAAATGCCAGCCCCCAGACTTTTCTGGTTTCCTGATACTCCAAAATGACACATATATCTCACGAAAGTGAGAGTCTGCAAAAGGTGTAGGAAGGAATTGAAACAGAACATGTAACACATGAAAAAGAAGACAGAATATTTATTTCAATAGGATGTTTTGAAGTCCAAGAAGACTGCAGCATCAAGGGGAAAGAAAAGGGGAAGAAGTAAAAACCATAGTTCCTTTTCTTCTGTCTGTGCTTGTTTGAGGCTAATTGGAATATTTTCATAAGAGAAATTAGATTACAGGTTGAGAAAGGAAAACACTGGTGATACCTACTTCATTCAGAGGTTTGCTGACAGATACAAAAGTAAGAACACAAACATAGGTAAGATAGAGCCCCTCAGCTCTGAGCTCTGGCTGTTGGTCTCTCCCTTTCCTTGCCTTCCAGCTGAATATGTGTAACCCAACTAATCAATTCCTGCTTCTAACTCTGCCCCTGGTCTATCTTCCCTGATTAACTGGCACATAAGACAGATTCTGGGATAAGACTGGGTGGTGAGGGGAGGGTGGGAGAGTGGTTGGGAACCCCACTTGGGGACTCTGATCTCTGGGAGGGGGCATTCTGTTTCTGTAGTACCTTTTTACTGGATATACCTGTAAATATCTGTAATATATTGTAAATATCTGTTTGCATATTGTGCTGAGCTGTAAATATAAAGCTTCATTCCTTAACATCTGGCCAGCTGAGTCTAGTCTGGGTAATTTGAAATGGGGGGGAGGAGGGGCAGACAAGTCCTGAACCACCACACTGCCTAACACATCACTTTGGTGTTGTCAGTATGTGTGCATCCAGAGATGTCATGAGGTGTAACAGCCTGCTTTCAGAACGGCTGACTTCCAACACACATAAAAAGATTCACCAAACTATTTCTTTTGCATCTAGAGTGGATTCAGATCTACTTCTTCACATTGGGAGTTGTGTGATTGGAAAGCTGCAAGTTGGAGCGGGACTTGGGGATATTGGTTTATAGTCAGCAGCGTGTACAGGCAGCCAAGAAAACCAATGGCATCCTGGCTGGTATTAGAAAAACTGTGGCCACCAGGAACTGGGAGATGATCATCCCTCAGTACTCAGGCACTGGTGAGGCCACACCTCAAGTACTGTGTTCAGTTCTGAGCCACTCACTATAAGAAGGATATCGAGGTGCTGGAGCATATCCAGAGAAGAGCAATGAGAGTTGTGAAAGGCCTGGAGTACACGGCCTACAAGGAGTACCTGAGGGACCTGAGGTTGCTCAGTCTAGAGAGGAGGAGGCTGAGTAGAGATCTCATCTCAACAACTCCCTACAATTACCTGAAGGGAGTCTGGATCAAGGAGGAGGCCAGCATCTTCTCCTTGGTGGTAAGCAACAGGACTAGAGTAAATGGTTACAATCTGTGCCAGGGGAGTTTTAGGCTGGATGTTAGAAAGTATATCTTCACTAAAAGGGTTTTCAAACATTGGAATGGCCTGCCCGGGGCAGCAGTGGAGTCACTCTCCCTTGGGGTGTTCAAGCCATGTGTGGATCTGGCACTTAGTGACATGGTTTAGTGTTGACCTTTCGGTGCTTGGTTGAGAGTCGGACTGAATGATCCTTGATATATTCTGTGATTCCGTTTGAGGGGAGTAGTTTACAATTTATGAACATATAAATTAAGAGATTCAGGAAACCACTACCCTACACACTTGTTCTAGCTTCATCCACCTGCCCAGCAGCAGCTCCGTATTGATGAGGTGAGATCCCTGCCTGGATAAGCAGAATCTGCCAGATGCAGAGACTGAGGCTAACTTCCTTCCAAAAGGTTATGACAAGATGACAACCAGTGTGACAGATGTAGCAGGAAATCTTTACACAGGCTGCCATATGCTATCTGTCATGTTCCCATAAACACTATCTCCAGTATCTGCTGAAGGAGAAGCAGTAGGGACATTACAAATCACAACATGGCTGTGGGGTGAGGGAGAAGAGCAGCAGTTGAAAATGTCCCATCTCTGATGCCCAGGTCTGTGACTGTTTCAGGATCTGCTTCTCCTAAGTAATTCAATTTCAAATGCACGTTAAAAGTGGAACCTGAACAGAGAACAAAGAACCCCATGAAATTCTCAGCATTTGGGTTTCAACAGTTTACAGGTCCAAAAGTTTATTAAAATCTAACACAACAGAATTTCCATTCTTCCTTCACCTGTCTTAATTATCTTGGATGCTCATAGCACAATCCAGACCCAAACCAGAAAGCAATTAAACCAGATTTCTACTTCAAATGTTTACTTGAATAACAAGATCTGATTTCACCTGCTCTGATCAGGAGCTTTGACCAGATGTTCTCTTACAGGCCAAATTTAAGCTACATTATTCCATGATCCCTTTAGTGATGAAGCCTAGATTTCAGAATGGCAAAATTTCCTGCCTGTAAGTATCAACAGAGCTCCTGGGACACCTTGTTATATAGCCAGGTGTGGTAACATCCAGAATTAAGGTTGTGAATTGAGAAGTCAAATTCACAGCTGATGCACCACAGCTACACTGAAGGCGGACTAAACAAGGGGTTACTATAAGACTCAGAAAGCAGCTGAACTGCAAAACCAGAGGATGTGAAGATCTGTGCCAACAGCTGCCTATTGTACAGAAGAATTAAGCTTCATTACGACATTTCCCATTCCAAATCTCTGCAATGAAAATATCATTTGAGAAGCATTAGCAGGTCTGTCAAAGCATAAGCCATTAAGAGACTAATGCCATGTAATCACAAGTTATAGTCAACTTCTGACAGAGATTACAAATCAAATTAAACATATTTTTATTTTTAAAAACTGCTTTCTGTTGTATTCCCTTTACAGAAAACACACCTACAAAACTCACAACAGTGCTGCACAAACTAGTTCTAAAGCAGCAAACTGACTACTTTGACAATATAGAATGACACCAGTTTGTTAATTCACCTTGGTTAAAACTGTCTGCCTCTGTGTCTGTTAAGTCTCTTCAGTAAGACTTAAGTCAATAGCAAGACAACTCTGCAGAGAACTCTTTCTGTCACTAAGTTACTACGGTTTGAAATTTCCAGCAACCAATTTTAAATTTTCACATGCATCTAAAATTGAAGCTAACTTTGTGTCATTAACTTCAGCAATATAAACCAACAGACAACAGTCAAAGGCAACTGCACCAGGGAGAAGATAAAAGACCAAGAAAACAAAATATAATTGCTGAAGAAGAGGTTCCCCTGGATTAGCATGAAATGAACCAACAACAAAAATATTAATTAAATCGTTTTCAGAACAGATTTAAACACTACTAAAAGGTCATTATTTCCATGAATGGGCTCAGATTGGAAGAGATTTGCAAAGTTGACCATAATAATCTGGGTTTATTCACAATTTCAACATTTGCTCAGGACAGCTTGTTGCCAAAAGTGCAGAAAATTCAGCTTCTAACAGGAAGACAGAATGGAAAAAGGTGGGGGGGAAGAAAAATCTACAGAAAATGCACCAGTCGCTTTTTTAAACATAAGCCATTTTGGAAGAAAAAAAAAGCCTGGTTTTTATTTGAGAATAGTTAGAATTAAGCATCTCAAAAGTGGAAGTGAGAGCAGAGAGACAGCACTGCAAAGCCACATGGGTGTCTTCCTGCCACATGGATTTCCATGCCACACATTACATCTAGATTTTGCAGGAGTTCATTAACCTATGTACAGTAATGAATTTAAACTATTGTGCTGTAGTTCTACAGCACTCAGCTTCAGCTGTTAACACTCCCAGAGAGTTTACAAGGGCTGTTGTGTACAGAAGTTTACTACTCTGCTTTACTTTGTTTTGCCACTCTGCTCTGGTTTAGCAGGACTGGCACCAAGCCTAAGCTAACTCCAGTTCCAGTATCTCCAGATCGTGTTCCCTGTTGCTGCTGGGTCCACGTGTCTCAACTTTCCCAGCACACAGTCAGCTAAAAAAGACTAATGAAGCTATTAGCTGAGGCCACACACACGCTGTATGTAGCAGGTCATAGTGCTTTCAGACTGAGCTAGCTCAGCAGAGAGCAAAAGCATGTTCACAGCTGCACTGCAGCTGACACACATGGTGGAGATAACTGCAATCTGACCAGGCCATAACAGAGTGGACTACATTTTCCCATACTGTGTTTTGGCTTTCCTCTAAATCTTTATTTCCCCACTCTAAAACAAACATACAGCACACAAATAAGCGCTTGTATACAACAGAATAGGGTAGATTCACCTTTAGCTAGCCAATAGTATTTCAGGACAGAGGGAGATGAGCAGTAACAGAAAGCAGTTAACAGCAGTACAATTACAAAGTATGTTTGCCCAAACAAGCATTACTTATTGTATGGAGTAATTTTTAATAAAGACAATTTATATTCTGAGTCACCAACAGGAATAGCTTTAATGTGTCTAAGACATAGGGAGCAGCTTTAAGATTTAGGAGGAAGAAAGCAAGCAAGAACATTTACTATCAGGCTAAGAATTGACTGAGTACTTACGGCTCAATGCTGACTGGGGTGGCTTCCCCCACTACTGCAAGAACAGGAGGGGTAACTTCTGAACTATCTGCAAGGGAAAAAAAATGCTCAGACAGCTTAGCTTCACATTTTCATTCTATTCTTCACATGGGTTGTAACACTAATCAGAATTATTTCTTGCTCAAAAAAAGGTACCTATATGTTAAAGGAGTTTAAGACAACCAAGAACCTACCTTCCAGTCACCATCTACATCTTAGCAGTAATTATTTTCTGTTCTCTGAGTTTCAGATACTGACAACCCCTTTCAAGTGACTTATTAATTCCTAAGAACGTCAGTAGGGGGTGTTGCAGGCTACTTCTGAGCGAATCTTAAAATGCAAGCTTAGATGGAAGCAGCACTGCATTTCCCCCATCCTATCTTCCTCCCCAAGACTCAGCCATCGCTGTTCCACAAAATCACAGCTCCTATAGTCATGATTTTCCTATTGCTCCATGGTTCCTCATCATAGACTAGCTGAGAAATGATGAATAAAGTAGAACTTACTTGATCTAAGCAGAGTTCTGTGGGCACTTTTAGGAGTCATCGGAGGAGGAGCAACTGGATGACCACTTGAAGAGATGATAGCATTAAAGTATAGTCCAGATCCTTCTCTCACTGGACTAAGAATTGGCGGAGGAGTGTAAGGAGGTAGCTCAAAGTTCCTGTCTGAAGGATTATCTGCCAGACGGACAGGTGACCGTAAGTGGCTCTGATATGGAGTAATGTTAGAATAAACAGGTGGTGCAATAAAGGTGCCAGCTTTTGGTGGGATGAAGAGAGGCTCAGGTCTTGGCCGCTGCTTTGGTTTTCGGATGAAGCCCTCTGCTTCATCCTTTGGAACAGCATCTTCATGCTATTAGAAAACAATTATGTACTTAATTTTGTTTTAAAACCCTGGGTTATTTTTAAAAACTTCAGCAAAACAACAGCAATCTTTCAAGACAGCACAAAATGTGGATATGAAAGCTGCAGTGTGTCTCAACAATATGGACAAAGTGAAGAGGGAGGAAGAAGATAAGGAATGGAATGGACACAGGAACTGTATTTTACAAGAACTACACATATGTATGGCTCAGCCTTCAGTTGGAAAGATGACCCTATGGTAGCTTTAGAAGAGGTATTGAAGTATAGCAGAAAGCTGCTACAGATATAGGATGACACCGAACAGCAACAAGACAATGTCAGCATTTAAATGCAGAGAACCCCTTCTAGACGCCTGCCATTTCTCTTGTATCTGAACATTCCATTACTCTTCTGAAGAGGAGAGAAAAAATTACCAAAACAAAAAAAACACTCAACAGCACAACACTGAAGGGTAGCAGTCACATACTGACCTTCAGAACATCAGTAAAATATTTCCAGTTCCATGAGAAAAAAAATCTTCACTTTGGATTTTATTCATATACAGTGATACTCGGAAGTTATTATTAACTGTGTATGTATGGAGAAAGCACTTTAAAAACAATTTATTCCAGTGTTAGTGACCATCTGGCCTGTTTAGCAGTAAAGCCTTGTTTTGCTGCACTACTATTAGCTGTAGTCCTGAAAACCTACCAATGCCCAAATATATGGCAATATTACCATAAAAAAAAAAAACAACAAACCCAGTAATTATATCTAACAGCTTTGGCTCATATTTTGAGTTCTTAAGTCTATCCATACCTGATTTGAGGTTTCCATGTTAGTATTACGATTGGATCGCCTCCGAGTAACTATCACAGAAGGTTTGCGTTCACAAGGAGCTCGATCGTTTGTTTGGCCTTTCTGGAACTTTCCATCCTCAGATTTCTCCTTTCCAAGGCTCTGCAAGTCAATTTTTCTCACTGGCACAGACACAGGAATGATAAGAGGCACAAGGCTGTTATCCTCTCGGGCTCTTTTGAGAGCTGGTGAAGAACTGGCAAATTCCACAACACTTTTTGCAGCTGTAGGTCCTGAAGCTGCTATCACCACACTCTTTTTCTCTTCTGAAGTATCCAGTTCCTGAGAAGAAAAATAGATTTCTTAAAAGTTCTGTTGCACCTGCATAATGAATCAGATAATATCTCACTTTCAGTCTCTATCAAGTAGAAACAACACAATCTGCATGCTGAAATGGACTTGGGAAAGTGTTAGTGCAAGAAGAAGAATATATCACAAAAGCATTACCAGAATTTCTTATCATCACCTGAGGATTGCCTGAAGTCTCATCTGCTGGAATATTTGTATAAATCATTCATCGGTATAATTTCATTACCTATAGTTTGACATTTTGTTTTCCAGATGAAATTGTGCCCTGGCATGCAACTTCCAATAAAGGGTCTTCCGTTTCATTAATGAGCAAAAGCTGCAGGTTATTAATTCCAAATATTGGACTTCTGGTCCAGAAAGACCAAGCCATAAAAATCTTAATTAAATATCTCATACAAATACCTGAGATAGATTTCTGCTGCATTTCCCCCCCCCAATCTACACGACATAAGCAGCTTTCCTGATTTTAACAGGTCATCTACTGGAAACAGAAGCCTACTTTCCTTAGTCCTGCCCATACCTCGAGCAGCAGCTCACATATGGCCTCACGCTGCTACACAAGAACCTCAACTGATCAGGAAAGTTATGCTGTCGTGCCTTATTACTGAAGCCTAGACATCTGTGATATCTCTGGGGCCTTCTTCTGGCAGTGAGAACCCACAGTAGTCAGCTTTGCACCACTGTTTAGAGTGGTGCATTCACACTATGGTCTTCAGATTGCTGCCAAGAAAAATCTTGTTTTTAATCAAGTGCATTTTCCATCTGACCTGGCTGTTACTAGTGCAAACATTCTACATGCTTTCTGGGCACCTGAGAAATCAACAGCAATCAAAGAAGTAATGTCAGCATCAATATGTGAATGAGCACCAATTCTTACAGTCTACAAAGCTCAGTTACTTCCTGCATACTACACAGATCTCTGTAGGTCAAGAGTCATGAACTGGTTTCCTGATTACAAGGAGCAAATTATGGCAGGGAGTCCCAGAAAAGATGTCACACTTCTTTGATTGTATGATACTTCTGTTTTCAAGACTGGGAGGTAGCCAGCAAAGAACTTTCACTCTTGATGATGGAAGAGATGAGTCCTTTTCAAGAATAGTAAGGAGGAAACCTGATCAGTAGCAGAGATAAAGAAAGGTGCCACTAGAAACGTAATATAAATAACTGAGACATCTTTAAAGATGCTGAGGTCCACATCAGAGCTTTTCTGGTCATGAAAAATCACATATACCTAAGGTTTACTATGAGGGGACACAACTGGTTTTGGAATTAAGCTATTTGTTTTAGATCTCTAAACAGTTTCACAACTATCTGATTATGACCAGAGGCAAGCAGAAAGAAGCCACTGAGTAAAGGACAGGACCTTCACTTGTATAACTGCGGGCAGATTTTTTCAACTAGCTCAGCATCTCTGTTACAGAATTTGGGGCTGGAGGGGTGTTGGATAACTCCGGCAAGTGCAACTTCTTCAAATTCCATTTAGACTCTTGCAAAAGTATTACATTATGAAGTGGCGATTTAGAATCCTCCAGGAGACCCACAAATGCCATCAGTAAATTCTAATCCTGTCTGTTCCTTAGGTGGTTTGTAAAAGGTTTGGAATTCACAGACAAAACCCAGTTGCAATAGATGGAAGACCTGCTCCACCACCATTGCTGTGATCAGACAAGAAACCACACCAGCCTTTGAGCAACACCTGCCCATTCAGTGCTTTCTGTCATCAATCTGTAGTATTTTGCTAACAGCAAATGCAGCTCCTCTTTGCAGTGAAACTGAGGATTGTTCGTTGACACGAGTCCAGAACTGTAAATTCACAAATAAAACTGGTTGGTTGGTTGATTTTGGTTTTGTATGTGGTAGCTGGTGTCCTGCTCTGTGCTAGGAAAAACAGGCCAGGTTACTAGAAACTACATTTCCTTTCCACAAAGGAATATTTAAATCCAGACACCCTTAAGATAACCATTTCAGATCTGATAAATACTTCCTGCACTATTAAAGAAAACAAACTACACCACCGTTTCAATCGTAATACTTATATGTGAAATGAAACTATAGAACTAGGAATTGAGAATGTGCTGCAGCTTCTAAGCAGCAATGAAGCTTGCACCACATGAAAAAAGGCAGATACAATATGACAGACAGCTCTGGTGCAAAGCATCAGTTGCGATATGACAGGCAAACAGCTGCTATACAAAATACTGTTTTCAAATAAGGTACACACGCCTACATTGGAATGTTCAAAAACTTCATTTGAATTATGAATTGTATCTTCTTTCATCGTTAATTTAACCTTATAGCCTCTAGGTTGCTTATGTCAGAAAGACACTAATAAAAGAAACAGACCATGCCCCACCAGAAAACACTTCCTTTTTTCTTCCTCACATGACATCCAGCTCCCTTAAAGATGTGAAATTCATCAGGCCTCAGGTAAGAATTTTAACATCATTCAGAACCTCATCCTGAAAGCCTGAAGAAATCAGAGCATAAAGGGCTCATCTGGTAGTGTCATCAGTCAACAGGCCACTTGCATAATTACAAAGAACAAAAGAGCATCTATCAGAACACTTCCCTTTGGCATTTATGTCCTGAATTTAGCTGCAGAGGTGCCTCCCAAGGGCCAGTTTCTTACTTGGCCTCTCAAGGTCCTTTCCTAGAGATCCTTCATGTAGCAGCTCTTCCACAACACTGATACGGTGGTCAGACTGCAATGTGAGCTGCAGCCCTTCCTGCAATATAAACATATCATACCTGGGAAAGTATGAGCAAATAACTGCTCATGCTGCTAACTGCTACTAGTTCTCTATCAAATCTGCTTGCTCAACTGGAGTTAGAGCAAAAAAAAGGATTGAAGATAGCATCAACAGTCACTGCTGATGACTGTGCAAGAGATGGAGCAGGTTATGCACACCTGCCTCACAGCCTAGTAATTCTGTTCTTTTGCAACACACCCCTCTAAGGAAGAGATTGGAAAAAAACAGCCACAGACAGACCAGGAAAAAAACAAAGATGAGGAGGAGAGGTGATAAATTCCCTTTTCTTTGCTATCTAACTGGCAGTAAATCAGTGCAAAACTGCATGTAAAAGTAGGCTATGCTCTAATATTTTTACTTCACCAGCCTCTGGTAAGAAAGTTTCCAAAGAGAAGTGTACCTTTACTTCTCAAGAGGCACTCTATGAATACTTGTAAAAACACAGCTAAAAAAAAAAAACAAAACACTCAAACAGAACTAAAACCAATCAAGAAACCCCTATTTGACTCCAAAAATCCTACCACCTGCCTTTCCTACTTTTTTTAATCCCTGTTATCCTGCCGTATGGAATACACACCGTACAGTTTAGACTGACAGAACACCAAAAGGATAATAGTAGTGAACTACCTAATCAGCCAACATTAAGCATTTTCCCCATCACACCCTACAAAAGGTCTACAAGGCAGAATTTGTCCTCAGGTTACCTATCTCTAAGCATCTGATGCAAGTCATTCTCAGAAACAGGATATAGCTCCAGACAGACTTTGTTATGCTTGGTGTAAGTTCTTCATACAAGTGAGGCTTCCTCACACTTCCGATATTTGGAAATGTTGAACATACAAATTGCATTATGTAGTTTTAAGATGGCACAATTCAGAAACACTACAGCTGCTAAAACTGGCAGGCAAGCAGTAACCTTTTGACGTAAAAATGGGAGACCATTTAATTGGTAAAAAGAGGCCAAGTGAACTGACCAGCTTGAGGCCTAAGCTGAAAACATTTGTAATTTTTGAGCCCTGGGCTAAAATCACATTCAGTGTAACTGAAATAAAACTGCCCTTAGGTGGTTTCTCTGCACTAGATCTCTATTCTCCCACATTTATCAGTTACAGTAGATGAACTTACCTGCATCATGGTATCATCCTATCCTGCCTATGTACATAAACTCCCTTCATTTCAGCCCTACTTTTGTAGTCTGAAGCATGCTCTATTGGTTAAGGCGTATAACTTACCGTCACATTCTGAAGAGAAGCCAGCTCCACAGCTTTTTGGGCCAAAGTCAGTAAATTGGCCTCTTGAGAAACACGCCGCCTCCGTCGTGTACTCTGGATTACACCACCTCTGACACCCTGAAAATCATTAGTTCTCTGAGTGTTTTCTTCAGATGCTGCGGCTTGTTTCTCATCTCTGCCATTCTGGGCTGTGGCTTGCTTGTCTATTTCCATCTGGCACAACTCACTATTGACCAGGACATCCTTCTGTCCCAGATCAATTCTCTTGGGCTGCAAATAGTTACCTTTGCCATGGCCTACTGATTCAGGTGTCTGCTGTAACGGGATCTCCTGCTGATGTGTTTGCCAGTGATGCAGAAATAAATTGCTAGGTTGTTCTTCTGTCTGCTTCGAAGCCAACGCTTCTCCTGCAGATGTCAGCAGAACACCTTCTTTGGAAAGTCTCCGTGACCTTCTTGGAAAGGGAATTTGGGTCTGAGGTAGCACAGTCTGCTGGTTCTGCTCTGTTAGAGCCTTGAATAGCTCCTGGTTCCTCTCTGTTTGCTGAAACTGGTGTGCCATCACACGATGCTGAGGTGTTGCAGCTGCTACATGAGGCTGTCCTATGGAAGAAGCAGTTTGCTGCAAACCAAAGGCTTGTGTGGCAGCCTGTTGCTGCTGCTGTTGAGGATAAAAATTTTCAAAGAGTTGTAGCTGGGGAAGAGCCTGCTGTTTTTGTTGAGCAGTAAATGACTGACTGGAAGAAGTCGGGGCTTCTTGAAAGACATGTAACAATTCAGGAAGACCTTGCTTTTGGCCTTGGTGACCAAATGCAAGTTGGAAAGGCTGTAAAGACAGACTCTGATTCTGCTGCTGCTGCTGTTTCTGCATCTGATGGAAAGAATTCATTTGAGCTTGCTGTCTAACCAAGGCTTGCTGTTCTAGCTGAGCCTTCTGGGACATCATTTGCTGGACAGCATCTCCATACAAGTCCAGCTGTGACACAAACACTCCTTTCTCTTGATTTCTTTTAAGGGTTTCTGAGTGGCCATAGAAGCCCGGTGCACCAGTGTTGGAGTGGGGTCCTTTTGGGTTGCCACCAAAAACCATATTGTGGTTCCACACGGAAGGTGGAGACTGCCAGTGACTGTCTCCCCTCTCTGGCAATCGGTTCCCTATTAATGAATTTTGCCATTTGACAGCCGCTACTGTCTGGGACATCATTACTGATTCTCCCCTATCTTGACTGTAAACAGAGTTCATCAAAGCAACATTGTTGGGAGCAGCTGTCAGTCCTGCTGCATGAGAAATCTCCATTGTTTGGGAGACCGGTACATTCCCACCAGGACCATAGTACTGCCCTTCCTTAAGCTGCTGCTGTGGTTCTTTAGATGACACAGCTATTTCCTGCTCATTAAAATAGGCAACTCGTTTCCCGGTCCTTTTGCTTGAAGACTTCTGCTGAGCCTGAAGATTCATGGTTCGGTCTGTTCTCCCAGCTGCACACTCCGTATTTACAATCCACCCTTCCCCGAGGCTGGGGGAGGAAACACGCGGAAGTCTCTCTCTTCCATTCAGTTTTAGTAATAAAGGGCAGGAAAGAAGTCCAAATAAAAGTGCATCCACTTCCTCTTTCCTTCGTGTACTTCTCCCACTTCTTTTCACTCTTATCCTCTGCGGTTCAGAGGTCAGTAGAGTCCACTTAGTTACAGGTCCTGAAACAGAGAACAATTGCAATGACTCATCAACAGACATAACAGGCATATAAACTCTCACACGATAACCAACCATATGTCTGTCATGTTTCCCACTGAAATGAAGATGAGGATATGTGTAAGAGGTAATACATTTGACCTGCTAGAATAAATGTAAACCAAAGCAACTTACAAAACAGCTATCACACTGCATTTGCATGATGCAACTCCCAATTGCATGGAGACTTCTGACTAATCACTCAAGCTCATCCTGAAAGCTTTTCTCTTGAACTCCCTCTCATCTATCCAATTGCTTCTACCTCTTCTTGTAGCCACAATAATCTGTTCTTAATCTGAACTTGAAAACACAAAACAAACCCAAAAAACCCCACTCATGACTTGCCGAAAGAAAAATAACACATTTCCCAAAGATATGTACATGGAAGTTGCAGCCACACACAGAGGAAGATGCTCAGCTCAGTGATTTGAAGGAAAGGAAGAGGTAGCAGCCCATTTTCACCCCATCCCTCCAGTCGTTACAGTTACTTTCCAATTAAGAATTGCCCATCAGGCATCCAAGTGCAGAAAACCTGCTGCTCTCTCAGACACTTCCTTCAACAGCTGAAGACAACTGCTCCCGCTCAGGTCTCACATTTCAAACATATTTTAACAAATTCTTACTGCACTCTTCCTGCTATAAAACCAAGCTTGCCTTGAGTGAAGCAGATGAGACCAGTACACACATCCCCTCCACTGAAACCTTCAATCTGTTTATCTCTCTCTCAAATAAAAAAAAAAAAAAAAAATCAATGGAACAAAAGCACACAGCACAGCAAAGTCCTGTAACCTCAGCTTCCTCTAAACGGATATGGCTACAGCGCAGATTTTCATACTGAAGTGGAGTTGAGAGCAGAAGACAAAGTTTAAATTAACTTACGCAACTTCCATCTCAGCAGCCAAGCTTGGCTTCAGCACTACTGGAACCATGGGCATGTGTTTTAGCACGAAGTGACTCACTTCCTCGGGCTGTTACATAGCTCTTCTCCACATGCTCCCTCCCACTTCGCCCTGGCCACAAAACCGTGGACCTCTGCCACCCTGTATCACAGAGCCAGGGCATTCCTCCCTTCTCTATGCACAATGTCTCAGCTCATTTTCCAGTCCTCTCTCAACAGGACAAAAATAACTCTAGGAGAAATTACGGACACGTGAGATGGAAAATTCTCTCTAAACTGCAACTAGTACACAAACAGGGATTTCATAAAGTAAGTTTTTCCTATTTCAAATTTTAATTAGGAGAGGGAAAAACAGCATACAGCAGGAAACTGGATCCCTGGTAGTAAAACACGTAGAGGTAGAAAGGTTGCTACATGCCACTCAGGAGCATTAATGTTACTCTCCATCCTTGCTTTTTGCAGCATTGCTACAATTGTACACTCCAGCAGGGCGGGGGTGGAACTGGATGATCTTTCAAGGTCCCTTCCAGCCCCTAACATTCTGTGATTCTTTGAAAGACAACAGAGCTAACAGCTATGCTACTGTATTTGAGGTAATACTACTAACAGTGTTTTCTGACATTGCTACTTTCCAAAATTATCACAAGCTGTTTTTCCTCTCCAAACTAAACAACCTTGTAACAGTTCCCTTTCCACTCATGTTCTGCACGCTTTTGCACTCATCAGTCACATAACTGATAGGAAGAATGCAAGTTTTCCTGTATATCAGACTACATTGCCGCCAGACAAATTAAACCCACCAGACAACCTTTAGAAGTTCTGCTGTAGATTTTCGACAAAGAACACAACAATAACTGCCCACAAGCAACTACCACACAGACATGTCCAGAAGACCTTTTAAAAGAGAGCTCTCAGGTTACTGGGAAAGTATTGCATTACCGCAACTCTCTGAACTTCCCCTTCTGTGGACCTTTGTCTCTGTGTTTTCTATTACTAGATAAGAAGCCACCAACTGATCAAACTCAGACCAGTTTGGAACTTACTGCACCTATCTAGGAAAGAGATGCGTCTGAAGTATTAAGATGCAAAATGCCAAATGAAGTAAATTCAAAACTAATCTAAAGGAGGGAAAGGAATACTTACTTTTGTGTTCCCTAAAAGGAGCCCTGAAAATATTATATGCCTTTTAGAGAAATTATACTGGCACTTGAGAAGACTGCAGCAATTGAAGAACAACTGAAGTTACAGCTGCACAAAATCACAGACAGTGAAAACAACACTACTGGGGAGAAGAGAGATTTCAGGTACTTTGAGCAAAGCATCCTTATTGAACACTCCAGTTCTCCCAACTGCATGCAGAAATAAATCCTAAGATATCACCAAGATCAAAAGAGGATTTGGTGCATCCACTACGAGATGATGAAAGAAAATATCACAAAATTAGCTTCTCAGAATTTCTTTCTACATAGAAAAACTGCAGAAAAATACCTTGCAGGACAACCTTAATGAGCAGCCCATAGTTTAAGCCAAAGTGATAGATGTTCAAGCTGCAGCATGACTGTGCTCCAGGAAAGCTCACCCCTGACAGCTTTATTGGCTGAGCACTGCTGGCTCTATGACTAAGCAGGCTTCCCTCCCTGAGGTTGAGGGATGAGCTCACAGTAACATCACCCTCACCAATTACCAGCATTGGGGTTGTTTGTTGTTGTTGTCGTTGTGTGGGGGTTTTGTTTGTTTCTTTCTTTAATTTCAGCACAAGAGTCAGCCTGCAGTAAACAGTAAATGGCAACATTTCCAGGCTTTGGAAGTGTGCTTTGAAGCACTACATCCCTGACCAGTTCTTACCTTTGAATACAGCACAGAGCCAGTTCTGATACCACAATTCCAAGAAGATACTATGTCTTGCCTCCAAATATACTGAAGTGTTATGATACCTTGCATTGCTTTTACACTGCACAGAAAAAAAGGCAGAACCCAGCATCAGTCTATTTTGTTTAGTAACTCTGAGATCTGACACACAACATCATCGATTATTCTCACTACCAAGAACTTCCAGCATGCAAGAATCTCTCTCAAATTTTGTTCGGTTTAATATGAATTATGTCACCTCCTTAAACACTGTATATGTTTTCAGACATATAAGGAACTTTTCCTGTTGCAAGGCCTCCTCTTCCAGACCTGAAAAGATCATCAAATCAGATAGACACATACCCAATGGGTACTTACGCAGTATTTTCTGGAATGACAAAGCCATAAGTAAAGTAACCTGGGGCACCTTAGCTAAAACTTCACCAGTATATCTGCACTAGTGCATTAAAGAAAATCAGAAACACATAAAATATCACACGGGCTAGACAGATGCCAAATCTCCTCAAAGGACATACATATACAAGTAGGACTAAGGAGAAGTCTCTGTTCTCACATTATTGATTAAGTTCTTTGAAAGCAGAGCTATCTGAGCAATTCAGGGCACATATACTGAGAGCCACTCACTAGGCTGGTACCAGCCCTGAGCACTCATTACCAGATTTTACTCAACCTAAAGTAGGTTCTGCAGAATTGTTTAGATATTCTTACCCATTGCAACCATCCTGCCCCAGATTATCATCAGCCTGAAGAGTTTGCTATAAAACCTCCTGTAATGTATTATTCTCTAACTGAAGCTAGAAGGTTGATTTAGAAGACAAAAGCACTCAATTCCAACCACTGAATATAAAGTATCTTCATCTCCCTTTCAAACTTTTTGTCTGTATATTTAATAACCACTAGCTATTAATCAATTTCTTTAAATACTCTGTTCACTAACTGTAAGTGTATTTGTACAATTTCACACATAAAGTTCATGACCTCATACATTGTAGTAACCTTAAACTCTTCAGCCCACCTGTCAAGGCCTGTGCTGTCCTGTACTTTGCTTGGCACATTTGCTATACCAACTATATCTGGCATGATAAGCAAGTTTAAATTTTGCACATTGCTAATCTCCTTTGAGATCATTTGCACACAGTTCTCTCTCATGCTCTGATTTCTCCTAAAACCTTGGCAAAGTTGCAGGGAAAAAAAAAACCACAAACAAACAAACAAAAACCCTCAAGTGGTCACAGACCATCTTCTGTTTCACCACTTCAGTCTTAGCTTTTAAATATTTCTGTTTTGGGTTTTTTTTTTTCCATACAAGAAACAAAAAGTGCAGCTGAGTTGTAGCTAATGTACCTTCTCCACCTTAACTGCAACAATGCTGCCAGTTCCTTACAGGAAATCTGTCAAATTAAGAGTGACAAGAATAATTTCTCACTAAACCCTTCTGCTGTTAGCAGCTCAAATTACTGGTCTCCCCTGTAAGAAACTCAATCACTTGTAATGATGATGAACACATTCAAAGAACTATTTTTACACTTAAGTCCCATGCAGCAAGCTACTCAGTGTCCTGAGACAGAACACAGAGCCTTCCTTCTCTAATTCCTCACTATTATAATCAAATCCCTATTTATGAAACAGGTAAGGGATCATGAAACACATTTTACTAATAAGGAACAAAATCAGAGGAACTAAGTCACATCTAGAATGATGCAACAAACCAGGTCAAAAACCAAGACTAGATTATAGTTACCAGCTCCCCTCTAGCCCTGCAAGAAAACAAGAGTTTAATTTGACATGCACAAGATAAAAAATGAGTGCATCATCCATACATGGGCAGAAAAGACAAAGAAAATGTACTGTTCTGCTTTTATATTTACTAATATTATCTCCTCCAGTGCAACAGAAGAGGAGGACAGAAGTAGAAAAGAGCAGGACAGAGGTAGTTCAATAGAGCAGGTTTTGTTTCTGGTTAAGGCAGTTTGTCTCTTTTTTTAATGACTGGAGAATTACTGGGCATCACTATCAAGAAACTAGTCCCAGCTAACAGAAATTTGCTGCTATGAAACCACCACCACTACATATTGCAACAGCCTTGAGTAATAACCAAGAAAGTGATGAAAACAGGGAATGGCCTTAGTGTCTGGTCAATTTGCAAAGCTTATTATTGCACAGCTTAACCATATCCACACTCTTCCCTGCTGTGTATTAGAACAGCTTCAACTATCCCTCAAAAACCTCTCCCGCACACTTGTTCTGTCACATTTTCTTCCAGACTGCTACAGCAAAATTTCTGCAAATTGTTTGCAACCTCCCACTCACCACCTTCAGACACCTTGAACAGGAAGGATAACAGAACAGCTTTCCTACACACTGTCCTGGGAGGGAACAAGAAAAAACAGAAATTAGACCATGTTTGTAAATGGCACAGCAATCTACCTTCTGAATAAAGGCAGAGAAAAGCTCAAAGCAACTGAGAAACAACAGTGTGGAAAGCCAAAAAAAGTAAATAGAAGATAATGGGTTTATGTCCCTATCACTTTATCCCAAATGGTAGAACACTTTCCACAAATACCTAGAAACCCTGCCTCTAGAGCAAAAGGTGTATGTTCCAGGAATCCGGCATCACAGAAACATTTCTGTTGGAAAAGACCTGCAGGATCATCAAGTCCAACCATTATCCCTATTCTACAAAGTTCACCCTTCAACCGTATCCTCAAGCACCACATGGGCAGCCCGTTCCAATGCTTGACCACTCTTTCAGTGAAAAAATGCTTCCTAATGTCCAGTCTAAACCTACTCAGTTGCAATTTGAAGCCATTCCCTCTTATTCCATCACTAACAGAATCACAGAAACATTCTGGTTGGAAAAGACCTGCAGGATCAGAAAAACAGCAACTGAAGCCCCTAACAAACAAGCCAAATCAAATCAACTGAACAGTTTAAAATAAGCCCCACTACAAAAAAGTAAGTAGAAAACAATCATCTCCCCAACCCTTCTATGCAAGAAAGTAATCTTGTATAAGAGAAAAGTCCTAGAACGAATTAAGCAAATGAAACCGGGAAGACTCATTTCTTTGTGTAACATCCTATAGCAAAGAAGGGAACTCTACAGCCTGCCCATAAGAGGTGCAAAAAGATCAAAGGCAAGCTGCTTCACAGACAGACAGTAAAAGGGAAAACACTATCCTGTAAGCCTGACAACTTCTACTCTCACCCAAAGATGACTGCCTGGGGATAGCAAACACATACACGTTTATGGCCTTCCAAACTTTTGTGTGATTGGTCCATTTCTATTGCAGAGAAAAGACTACATCTATGACTGATTTCAAGGACACCTCTGCCCTGAGGACAGCATGATTAAAATTACTGTGTTAGCACTTTCACTTTCCCATTTTCAGAGCCTGGGAATTGATAAAGCTGAATTAAGGCACAGTACTGACCAAGATTCTTATACAAGATTAGTTTCCTGCGTGGAGAGCTTAGGGGAGATGATGGTTTTCTACTTATTCTTCGGTAGTGGGACTTATTTTAAACAGTTCAGCTGATTTGCTTTGCCTTGTTTGTTAGGGGCTTCAATGAAACTCGTACTAGTTCACTTTTCAAAATGCACCTGGGATTTTTCACGTAATTTTGTTCTAAAGAGGTGAGAAAGACAAAAGCCGTTTTTACAAAGATAATGACCATTAAGTGTTAATTAGCTTTGTCTTTACAACAAATGACACAGGGTTACACAAACTCTCCCTAAGAAGAAAATCAGCCTGGATGAGCAAGAAAAAAGTATTAGAAAGACAATAACAGAATTTTTGGTAGATTACTAAATAACAAAAAGGGAGAGATGGGGGTGATGGGATCCATTCTGAATTTTATAGGAACTGACAATGTTGTTTCAACCAGCTATTGAAACAGCTGCCAGTACAGCAAATACAAGTCAGGTATAGGTTACATTTCCTTAGAGTAGTTAATAAGCAGTACTGAAGTTAGGAATATTGTTATTATAATCTGTCATCATGATAAACATCATGATGTGAAGAGGCCTGGGCATCCTTAGAGCACAGGAAGAGCACAGCAATTAAAGAGCATGAAACACTGCTTTCAGGGTTTTGTAGTTACATGAACATACTATCCCTTCCCCAGTGGAAATGGGTTAACAGTTCTTCTAATTGTCAGTACTTATATAGGTATTTTAAGCTTTTTTGTTTTGAGCTGCCAGGAAGCGGAGCTGCTAGCAACAGAGAGGAATACTCCAACATGCAAAAATTTCAGCAGGATCTGCAGTCAGAATGGCAAAGAACAAGCCAAAAGCTTCTCCCTCCCCTTACATTCATACAGATGACATGTGAAGGGCAAATGTCAGGAGGATGGAGCCGAGCAGGCTCTTCTCAGTGACATGCAATGATAGGACAACAGGTGCAAGAAATCACCTGTAGATCACAGAAAGTTCCACCTAAACATAAGAAAAAACTTTTTCTCAGGCTGCGCAGAGAGGTTGTGGAGTCTCCTTCTTTGGAGGCATTCAAAACCAACCTGGATGAGTTGTGTTCCTGTGTGACCTACTCTAGGTGATCCTGCTCTGGCAGAGGGGTCGGACTCAATTATCTTTCGAGGTCCCTTTCAGCCCTTAACATTCTGAGATTCTGTGATAACCATGACATGTCCATTGCTCCAACTGTCTCTCTTGCCATGAGCTCATGAGATGGAGAACTGCACGGATACCCCAAAGACAGACAATATCTCTACACTTTAGCCCCAAAGAGAAAACACACCTAAATGTACTTAGCTGAAACAGGAAAGATTGCTACAGGTTCATTTGTTTCCATCTTGATCTCTCCAGCACTCCCATCACAAAACCAGATACATACAGGTGTCTTGTATATGGAATAGCACAAATCTGAGTACTTCAGATCACTTCAAAGCTTTGCAAGAGGTAATGGCCTACAAATAAGACAAGAGTAAGAGGAAAGTTTACAGAGATAAACCAGTAAGTTTCTTCATAAGAGACAAATGCACTCAAAATCTGCATCACAGCTCTTGGCAGAGATGCTCTTGTAGGCATCAAGAGACTAGCTCAGGCTGAAAGCACAGACAGAAGAACCTCTGAGGACCTGGGAAAAACTTCCACCTCTGCTACAGACATGCATCCTAAGCCACTTCAGATCAGTTCATAAAATGACAGTAACACCTGAAACCCATTACACAAATATTCATGAGGTATTTTGAGGTCACGAAATTTGTATTATCTTAAAAAGTGCCCACTGACAGGCTAGATGGGGATTCTTAAACAAAAAACCAAAAACTTAGAAATTTGATTTGAGACATGATGCAACAGTGCAGTGATAACCAAGGCGCGGGGGGTGCGTGGTGGGGGGAGGTCAAACAAATAACAACAAAGCTGTTCTTCTGTCATATGCCTCTTTGCCTCACTCAGTCCTGAAATATCTGTTTTTCAGCAGTTATCTAAGCTGAAGCACTGGTGATCTTGGTTTGCCCTCATGTACACACACTTGCAGTCAGACAGATGCCCGTACTGACTAATTATTATAAAATTACTCAAATCATCAGTCTTTAACAGTACCGACAGGACTTCAGTTCAATTTTCTAAAATTAGGTCCTTTATGAACTCTCATGGTCACTGTTAAACATAAAAGGGTCTTTTTATTGTACTGGTCTATTACGAGGTACAGCAAGCTCTCAGCCACTACTGGGACTGCCAGTCATTACAACACAGCAGCTAAGCAAGTGCATGCTCGTCAATACTGGGGGTAGGGATGCTGAAAGATGCAGGCAAGCATTTATCACCACATGGTGGGAATCCGCAAGGTGGAAATAATTCAAGGGCCCAGAAAGCACTCCAATTTCCTAATCTTTAATTAAAGAGAGCGCTCTCCAGGCCCCTGGTTTCAGAGCGCCCTGTCAGTTACCTGCGAAATCTCATCTTAGCCACAAGGATTTCAGCACAGGAAAGAAAGAACACATGGCTGTAATCAACACTAGGCGCCAAATACAAAGTCTCTTCCATTTCTGTAGTGGGTTAGCTGTATCTTTACTAATTGGACATATGTGAAACTAGTCACACACTCAGAGCAAAGTCAGAGGTTTCATAAAGATGCATCTCAACAAGCCTACCTGCACTTTGTAAAATCATTCAGCAACAGCATGAAGAAATGCCCTCCATTTAAGAACCCTTAAGGAGCTATTTTGAATTGAGCAAAAGGCTCAGTTCTTCATAAAACACAAAATTAAGGTCACAATGATCACGTTAATTACTACAGAACAACCTAAAGTTTGCACATTAATCTACCTGCACACTGAATTCTGTGAGCATTGACCATATCAGAAGTAGAACACACTTTTACAGTCCCTTCTGCACTTAGTTTTCTCCACAAGTCCTGGAACAATATAAATACATTAAAACTGTAGTCACAACATTTTGGGTCTGTAATTCCACATTACACTTTGAATAGTTTCAATTGCTAAATAAAGTTATGTCATTGCTATCAACAGGAACACTAAGTCCCACAGCAGGCCATAAATAATTGCAAAGTCATATAACTTACTACAAAAGCCAGTAAGATCAGTGCTAAACACTCAACCATCTCCAAAATAAATTGCTAAGCATTAAAAAAAAAAAATAAAGTATCTTACATAATAGAGCTCTCACTCTCAGAACGAATGGCTAACGAACTAACCATCCCTTCAGATGCATGCATACCATTATCATGATCCTCTTACACAGAAGATGACAAAATTGCAAGACTCATGCTCCTTTGTAATTTATAATACACATATTAGATTCTAAAGGATTTTTCTGTGCCAGCTAGATAGCACTTATTTCAAATAGCTCACTAGTTCAACTTATGTCCTACTGCTTTTGACGACTTTACTAGTTTCAACAAACCTCATAATACAAGTGTCTATCCAGTCTCACACCAGCAGGCTGACATTTGTTGCAGAGTTCTCTTCCACATGGGACACATCTATGAATCAATTAAGGTAGAAAGACAGTCTACGAGTTTCTACACTGAAAACTAATTTCATGTAGGGAAAGCAACTGAAGAAACTTGCCAACAAATAAACCTGATGTTATAGGAATACTTAACATTTATGTAACACTTTGCAATGGTTCAAGTACTATATTAACAGCAATGCATCCATTCTCATTTGCAAAATGTCATGTAAAGCATCTTCATTTTAAATAGAGACACTGAAGTTCAGAAACTGACATAGAATGCTGCTTCATGAAGTACCTCCATAAAACATCTCCCTCTCTGATGTAAATGTTAAGGCTACTTTGGGATTCTCTCTTGTTGGATCACTAATTACCTGAGGTGTCTTTTCACAGGTAATTAGCGATAGAACAAAAGGGAATGGCCTCAAGCTGCAACAAGGTAGTTTAGACTGGAAATTAGGAAAACATTTTTCAAAAAGGGTAGTCAGACATTGCAACAGGCTGCCCAGGGAGGTGGCTGAGTTGCCAACTTTGGATGTGTTTAAAGGTCCTTTAGATGTAGTGCCTGGGGATATGATTTAGGGATGATCTTTGGGGAGCAAGGTTAGTGGTTGGACTGGATGATCTCAAGGGTCTTTTCCAACCTGAATGATTCTGTGATTTTAAAACCACAAGGTCCTCTAAAGCAATACCTTACATCTGTAGAGAGCTCCAACACTAATATCTACATGGCAGCATCATACTAGATCTTGAACCAACACTCCAGAGGTGCAGCATTCTATGATGCCTTTGTACAGTCCACAAGTTCTGCCGGAACCACAGGCTAAGGGGAGGGGCTCTCCCATCCACATGAACTGTACCGGTTTGGCGGGGTTGTTTCTTGTTCTTTTAAGGGAACGACAACACTAGCTAAGTGTGTTCCTCTTATTATATGTCTTCACTTCTTGGAGTGCAGTATAGAAACTCAAGGAAGTTCTTCACAGTGAGGGTGGCGAGACACTGGAATGGGTTGCCCAGGGAGGTTGTGGCTGCTCCCTCCCTGGAGGTGTTCAAGGCCAGGCTGGATGAGATCTTGAGTGAACTGATCTAGTGGGAGGTGTCCCTACCTATGGTGGGGGGGTTGGAACTGGATGATCTTTGAGGTCTCTTCTGACCTAAACCATTCTATGATTCTATGAATTCCTATTTTATGCTTTAATGCACTTACTCTGGCAGCGCCTCCTTAACAGCTTATGGCAGGGAACACCTGCCCCACTGGAGGTTTGAATAGGGTGCGAACTGTGGCAGGGCACACCCAAGTCCACTGCCCCACCAGAGGTGTGAATGGGGCAGGAAATGGTTTTCCTCCCTCCCCATCTCTGTCTGGAATGTGGAGTAAAATAGGCGTAAAGTACCTTCTCCCACCCCTATGGGCTTGAACGGGAAGGAACAAATCGCACCCATATATATATCGCAACTGGACAGACTGGAGACGGACCTGGACTGGGACCCTGAGTTGACCCTTGCACAGACCTGGAGACAGACCTTGCACAGACTTTGAGCCAGACCTGCTGCAGGGACCTGCCTCAGGGATAAACTGCCACTGTTTGTGGGAACCCCGGCTTTCCCCTGCGATCGCAGCTTCATGAAAGCTGTGCCTACAGCCATTTTGGACTTCGGAGGGCACTGGACTCTGGGTGACGCTAATCCACTGCTGGACTTTGGGTGCTGTCGTGAAAGAGACTGTCTCCTGTTTTTAAGTAGGGCAAAGCTGTTTTATGCCCACACCTTTCCAATTTTCCAATTTTTCCTAAATTACCTGAAAAAGCATCCTTGCCAAGATTTTTCCCAAACGAATTAGGACCCAAACTTAAACTAATCGATACATAGATGGTGAGTGGGGCTTTCAGCAATTATAAAAGCTACATAATTTATAATTCCTGCCTCTTCAATTGCCCACAATCAATTCACAGCTCCAAGGAGCTATTATTCCCTTTTTATCGAAGAGGATCGAGTCAAAGAGAGAGACACTACAAAGTGACTATCTTGAACAGGCCTATATCAGAGCAGGGGACCCAACGCAGTCTCAAGCTAGCACCCCGCCTTTTCAATCATCTTCAGTCTCTTAGTCCATTTGAAATCTCATCCCAAGGATGGTTAAAGTACAGATGAAACCTCCTTGAAACACGTCTTCCTGCTTCAGCCTGCCCATAAAACCACACAACAATAAACTCAATATATAAACACCCAGCAGTCAGTGCAGATTTACTGTAAGTCTAGAAATATTTTTCTAGCTTTTATTAGAGTTGTCACCTATAAGAATCATATTCATAGTGATACAACACAAGCCTCGCCTGCAATACTGTCCAGGACACGCAGAGCAATTTGGGAATATTAGGTGGACCTATTCGGGTGAAAACATGACGTTATTAGTTTTGTCTAGGGATTAGGTAACCTCATCAAATCCTTTCCCTGCAATTACAAACTCAAATGAAGAAAGAAGAGGAATAATACACTAATTTATAGCTTTAAGTAGATTAGCTTTGATACACATTTTCATCTGTTTACATAACTTGCAATCACCATAACAGCACACTTCAGAGAACAAGAAAAGGAAGGGGAGCTCTTAAACCCCGTAAGACAGTCTGTCAAGCAGTTACCACGCACTGTATAATCCTCCCAGTTTTGCAACCTTCTTTCCAATAACCACGCCAAAGGAAAAGAATTTTTGCCCTTTTCCCACAACTGCAACATTGAATGCAACACAAATAAGAAACAGTTTTCAGGTCCACAAGAAACTGATGTGCTGGAGTTGCACATGTTCAGAGTTCACTCGTGCAGGGACAAGCTTCCACGCATGAAACTCTAACCAATTCTTCCAATTATCTGTCTTCGGCCAAGTTAAGAGCAAAAGTCACATTGATTTTCAGCGTAATGTGTCAGAGATCACAGCAGTTGGTCTACTGGAACAAGGACTCTTTCAGTGGCACACAGAAGACTGCTGCTGTCACCTCTGGCCCTTTTGAGGCCCCAGAGACAGGGAGGGTATCACGATCTTTAAGCCCAGTTTAGTGGAGAGAAGGGAGGAGCAGACTGTAGCACACTTGGTTGTGAAATACAGCAAAGTGTCATGGAAAAAAAAAAATAAGGGCCAGAGGGTTTTTTCAATGCAAAAAGCAGCGATTAAATTTCAAGTCTTGCTTTTCCCCTTTCCATAAAAAGCAATGTACTTATAAGCAGCTGCTTACCGGGGGAAAAAAAAAAAATCAGCCTTGAGAGCTATGCATGAGGAATGCTAAGTCACAGTATTATTCACAAAGAAAGAGCAAGGACTGATTTGCACATAACTATAATGGAATTCAACTACTACATTACTAAGTTAAGTCAATTTTGTTCCTAAATCTCCCACCACTTGTATTTGTGGCTTTGTTCTCTCTCTTGCTTACTAAAAACTTTTCATACTCAGTACATGAGTTTCCCTTAAAGACAAAATCTGCCAAGTCGTCATCATGAAAGTAGCATCAGAGCCACAAAACCAAAGAAAAAAAAAAAAGAGAAAGAAAATCCACACTCACCTGTATATAAGACTATCAGAAAACAGCTGAGATAAAAGAATAGATTCTACATACATGCATTTGCTGCAGATGGCTACAACACCACAAGTCTGCTATTTCTAAACACACAGCTTTGCTTAAGCAAGGTTTCCACATTCTCTGCTCACCTTCTGTAAGCTGTGTGGCCCTGGTACTGGCAAAAAGGTTCACAGCAGCATCTATGCAGAGACACTGATTCCCCCAAGGAGCAGTTTCAGAGGCCCAGGGCAGAAGGATTTACCCATTTCAGTTTTAGACTGAGGTCAAGTACAATGTTTGGTTTCCATTCATGTTGCAACACGAGAGAAAAAGGTGAGATGACAAAAAAGCTATGAGGAAAAAAAGAAAATATCTCCCTTTTGAAACCCAAAGTGTATCAGTCCTGCAGGTGCCCTTCTTTATTCTCCTGCATTTTGTCTATTTTCTAGAACACAATCCTTTCCAGAATTAAATATACTTAGTACTATGCAGGACAAACTGTTTAAAACATATGAACCATGCACCCAGTTAAGCACCTGTGGTAACTTCTTAGACTGTGGGTGTTTTCCTCACAACTGATTTTCTTTTTTAACCCTATTTTATCTGAATGTAGTAGGACATATCTGGAAACGTTAAAAGCTGCAAGCAGTTAAAAGATATCATTTTTATTATACTTCTAGTTCCCCTCTTTGAAGGTATAAAAGGCCTTCCCAAACATTTCACTTACATTTTACTTGATAAAAAGTGACTTTAATTTTATGCACAGATATTTGCATGGTGAAGATTAATTAACTCTTCTTTTTTGGATACAAGAAGACTACTGTGTGCCAAATTTCTCAATATCATTGGAGGAACTACTTACAGTTTGAAACATTGTAAATGCTTTAAAAAAAAAAAATCAATTGAAAAATGTCATACACATACCTCTTTCCAACATTTAGTAGATGCAGGACTTCAACATTGAGGTTTTTAAAAGCAGTAGTTGGGGGAAAAAAAAAAATTCACCTGTCAGTTGTGTAACTCCCAATATCACTTCTCTAGTTCTATAGTCACATTCTAAACCAAGCAGTTCTACAACAATGTTAAAAACTAAATCACTTACAGGACTCCAACTTTGCAAGCTTTTTATTCCTCAAGCAAGTAAAATGACACTTCTTTGGTGATATCTGAATAAAAAGTTTTAAATAAAGTCCATAGTAATAAACACACTTTGCTTGCCTAGCTGCAGTAACAAAAATTCTCTTGGCCAAATATGGACACATTCTTCTCCTGTTCATTATGGAGAACTAAGTCTTCAGTAACAAAATCCACCCACTCTGTGTCTTCCTAATCTGTGTACTTTTAACAACCTCTACTATTAGAGCAATTTAGCTGTATCGATAAGCCAGCTTAGGAATAATATCCACAGTCATTTTGGGGAGAAATAAAGGGAGATGCATACTTGTAAATAGTTAACCCTCCGCCTCCTCTCCTCCCAAGTAAATTGCATATACATGCAAAAAGGCAAGAGAAACAACCTTCCAACTCCTGAATGTTAGTTTCACTCACTTAAAGTAGCTTCACACACAAAATCAACATGTGGAAAGAATAACCAGTGGTGACCAATTTGCTGAGAGTTGTGGAAAACTGGCCTGTGGAACACTACAAGCTCTTGCCAGAGGTCTGCTGCAGGCTATGCTACCACACGGATCTCAGTGAATATGCACTATAAAAGCAGCATCATGTCCTTCCCAGGCATTCTAGAAAATGGTGTTTAAAAGCAACTGCTAACCACCTCTTCCCTTCCACACTAGAGCTTAACAACTTCTTTGGTTTTGTTAAAGGGGGGAAAAAAAAGCAACAAACAAAACTGCAAGCATACACGCTAACTTCAAGTAATTTTTTAGTCTTTAAAGGATGCAACTCTATCGCATGACCTCCTCTGGATACCGGCAGCATTACCGTCAGGAGACACAACCCATCTGAAGACACTGAGGGCATTGTCTAAATCTGCAAGTTTGCTTTCAGTTTGAAGTTGCCTTCTTTAAAGCAAAATCCTATCAGCAACAACTCCCTCTTCATTAAATTACATTAATATTTGAAGATTAATACTTCACTAAAGTATTCATTAACAAATTCCTTTATTCATTTAAGAAAAAAAAATACAAATCCTGGTGTGACCTAATACCAGATCCGCTGTCTTAGCATCATTAATTCCTTCCTGAAGAATCAGCAACTCTAAGTTCTGTCTGTACATAATTTTAGCTCTGCATTTTGCTTTAGGCATTAACAGATACTTTCGGACATGTATCTGTAATTACTAAGTATCTTCCGAATCTGCATTTTTAAAATTAAAAAACAACCACCAGTATTTTTCTATCCCAAATTAAATTTGTACTTAGAAGGTGGCAGGACACTAGATTTACCCCTGGCAGAAGAAAGCTATTCCTCCCCTGCTCTCCTTGAACATACCAAGGTCCAGCATGTGAGTACCTCTGGCACAAACACCTCTGTTATCCAGGTCCACACACACTGCTGTGAAAGAACTGCTCCCAAAACACTTTTATAGTCGTCTGGGGACCAATAAATGTTAATGTACATTGCTGTTATTGCGCACAGCCTGTATCTCCCTAGCTCCTTCAGTTTTTCAAATTCTCTATCTCATTCTTACTAGGCAGGAGTGTTTTCCAGTTGCTGATGCAGGAAGGTAGACATAAGCACAGATTTCCATTTCTAGCTCTCCACTAAAAATTTCTTCATTCCTGTTGAGGCAAAGACTAGCCACAGTATGATCACAATCCATCTGTATAAAGATCTGGTTTAAAAAAAAAAAAAGAGGTTATTTATTTCCTTTTACAGGGGGCTATATTTATTTAGCTGTAGTACAGTAGGAATCCAGTCTGGATGCAAATAACCTTGTGATTGTATCAGGAACTGAGACACGTCCCAACAAAGGGTAAGATCTGCCCACCAAACAGTGGCTGCCCCTGGAGGGGCCCCTCTGGAATGTGAAACAAAGACAAGATCGTCCCTACCCACCAGCTACGACAGAAAGGGGGAATGGATTAAAAGGATTCTGGACCATGCAACAGATTCACCACCTGGCCTGATTATTGCCAGATGTGTATTGGTGTAAGAACAGGTAAAACTCGAAGGAGCGGGGAGGGGCAGAGGCCCACTCTTCCAGCACCAGACCCCTGCAAGCACACCGCAATACACTGAAAGATTCCCTGGAGGCGACACCTGGATGAAAATGGACTGCGGTGTGGGCCAGGGGAAGCTGCAATTAACTGAATAAAACACACTGAGGCAACGTCAGGTTTTGTGAGAGCAAACATCACCATGCGGCCTGAAATCAGTAACCCAGGAACCCTCTCTCCAGCACCAGCCATGCCGCACTCTTAAGTTTTGCCTGCTGCAACAAGAAGAGAACTCCTGGAGAAAACTCCACTGAGAAACACTACACTCTAGAGATTGCTCAGAATACAGAAAAACATCACGGATGCTCTCTCCCTCCCTTCCTCCATCCGAGGACGGCACAAGCTGACAAGGATGAACCCGGGGACACCTCCTCAAGCCAAAGGAGCAGCACCCTTCCTCGGACCTCCTCCAGCCGAAGAAAGTGTCTTTGGGTGGGGTAGGGGTGGTGGTGATAATGTATTTCTTTTCCTGCTCTTCTCCTCTCTTTCTTCATTTGCTTCTCTCCCCCTCTGTGTTCCGTTCGCTTTATCCTTTAATAAATAGCCTTGCTTTTGATATTTGGCCTCAGTTCTAAAACACGGGAATGTATAAGAAAAAATCTCCCTCCTCCAGACCCAGACATTTTTAGTCTCTGTCCTCCGGGCCCAGACAAGTACAGCTGCTTGAAAGCCACTTGGGAGTCTAAAAGCGTGCTTTTCTGTTGTTGCATTTCCCAAAGAAATGTATCAGCTGCTGAGCAGGAGCCCAAGTGACAGCCTGAAGAAACAGTATCTCACAAAAGCTTTGTGTCCACCCCACAGCTGAGCTCCTCTGTCTCAGAGCCACCAAGCAAGAGCCACCAAACAGCGGCTGCCCTCAAAACCAGGCACCCGGCAGCTCCACTCACCTCGCAGGCAGCCTGGCATGTCATGACCTGTGGCTTCAGCTGCCGTGACACCCAGCCCCCTCCAGTAATTCAGGGTACCCCCAGGCCCAGCTGGACACAGAACATCACTGCAAAGACAGGTGATACAACAGACATTTTCAGCACAAGCATAGAATTCTGTGTCCATTAGAGCATATAAATGCATCCCAGAACACATTCTGGGATACGTTCTTTTAAGTCTTAGATGTGGATTTTTCAATTATTACTTTTTAATGCACAGCCTCTACTGTTGTTTATACTACTTGTTCTGCATTCCCCCCAGTGGTAAATACACACAGCTTCTTTCTTCTGCACTGTAAGGAAAGCAAGGTCCCCAAAATGATAACTTAGATTTAAAAAATCCTAGCTACACCACTGTGTTCAGGCTACACTAACAGAGAAGGTTTGTTTTGGTCTGGATACGAAAAGCAAAAGGGAGCGTTAGCCACGACACTCAAGAAAAAAAAACTTTAAGCATCTCTCAACTTCTTACACATCAGCTTCCTAGAGATGCAATGCTTTCAGTGAAATTAAGACCACAACATATTTGCAGCCTGGTCAAACGTGGTGTTCTCCCTTAGACCTGCATCCATTCACATTCCAGCTTTTTGGCAAGGAGAGGAATACTATCTGCAAAGTCAGCATTCTATTTTGTTTGAAATCACAACAATAAGCAGCATCTGTGATGTGTTCTACCTTGGCTATACATTACACATGTGCTGTATGTATACATGCATACATTCACATGACCATATACACTGCAGGTAAGAACCAATCCCCACAAACAAGCACCATGCAAACAATCTGATTAAATTCTGGGGGCTCCAGCATATTCACACCACCTTTGCCGTCATCAAGGAATTGTAGAAAACCTCCTTTGTCTAAATTCTGAAATAAAACCAGTTACTTTGTTTTCTTCTAAAAGATGCATCAAGGACTAAAGTGTGTCTTCACCCTCTCAATCATCAGCAAACTATTAAGCAACATAAAAGTACAAGTATATATTTTCTCACGTTTAACCAACAAGGTATCTGTTATCATTAAGCCTGTATTTAAGGTGATCTACAAAAGGGATGAAAAAAAAATTTTTCAGCTGGAAATATTTTTAAAGCTACTGTGGTGCAGGAAGCTTTTACTCTTAAAACTAGGATAAGCTTATCTCAAATGCTAAGACAAATGAGTTATAGATGTATTAAAATCAAGGTGAAAATTAGCACTGAGGGTACTGCTGTTTGAAGCTAATATCCAATAGATCTCAGAGAAAAAAAAAAAAAATATCAGAACTAAATTAACATCCCTCCCTTCCATTAAGATGGGAGATCCAAGACATTTTTTCCCAGCAATTGTACTAATAATAGTAAGGAACTGCTGCTGAATAAATAAGCTGATAGTTTGCATTGTTCCAGGCAAATATGAGTTTTCCAGATCTTATAAAAAAAACCTACTTCTATAAAAAAAAAAAAAAAAGTTATCTTTATAGAAAAGTGCTCCCCATGAATCCAGTCAGCAGGCCAAGTATTAATCTTGGTTTTATTTCTTCATCTGTTGGCATTTCATAAATCGTGTCATACACAAAAATCACATCATTGGTTCGCTCCCTTTAAAGTGACCAGTCAGTGGTCAGTCATCTGTTCTCAAAATACAGCATCTGTAACAAGTCCTGCAATGCTGGTGTAAAACCAGCAGTCAACTTGAGTCATGTGAATGAGTAACTACAAATTATTAACAGTAATTAACACAATTTTAACTTTTCAGTAAGACAGATGCAAGTAAGACTAAGTAAAATGCTTTGAAATAAGGTATTTCCAGCAACATAGTTTCCAACTAAACTGACCACGTGGATGAGAATTTCTAATGGTGTCAGAGTACAGCCAAAAGAAAACCCAATTTTCTTCCATGCTACTTTACATGAGCTCTCCAAAGCAGGACTAGAGTAGTAACCACCAACAAAACCCAACCCACTCCACAGTAAAACTTACTTCTTCTTACTTTCTTATATGCTATGCTGACTGTTTAGAGGAAATCAGTCACATGCAAAAAACTTGTAATATGAAGGGGAGAGTTTCACTAAGGCTTTGTGGTTGCTGCTGTCAGATTTTGATCCTGTTTGCTGGGTCCCTCTCGACACATAATGCAAAACCAGTATCAGTGTCACATAAAATAGCGCTGTGCTTTCATACAGAAATAAAACTTCTCTCAACTCCTGGCTTGTTCAGGGATCCACTACTACCTGTGCAGAAGACAGCTGTGTCTTTTGTGTATTGCAGCATCAACTATGAATCCAAACTACTGCTATTCCAAATGAACACTGTAACATTACAAAGGGTTACAAACAGGGAATCTATCACCAAACGATGTCCCACTCACTGTTTTTTCGAACAAGAGACACCTGTACTCTTGTAAACTGTTGTATGATGCCTTTGTGTTCAGAGTAGCATTAGGTTTTCCTTAAAATGTATCAATGGCATCTGAAAATGTTCAGTGGAAAAGAAAGCAAGGAATTAATCTCCATTATAGTTGCCACAAAGGAATAGTAGCAAGCAACCTGCAATTTGGTGAATATTCTGTCAAGTTTTTGCGTTCAAAGTCATTACTCTTCAGACAGGGTCACTGTGTCCTGCCAATTCAGGAGCTCCCAAAAATAAACTAGTTGAGTAACTACAGTTGTCAATAGATTTTCACATGCTCTCCATGCATCTAAACTGTACAGCTCAGATGGCCGCTTGTAAACAGGGAGGCATCCTACACTTTATCTAGAGCTCCTTCCCAAGCAAATTCTGTCAATTATAATAACTCAGTTATAGCTGTCATTGAACACTGATATGCTTCCACCTCCAGACTGTATAATCAAGAAACTCAGAAAGAACTGTCTTCTTAAAATACTTCTATTCTCTTCACAATAAAGCAGCTGACAGATGTGCAACCACATGGGAAAAATGCCCTGGACTCATGCTTCAAGGCAAAAAGTTGATTCATCACTTCGGTTTCATCCATCTTTGACCTTTTGGATGACCCTGCCAAAGCCACCCATCTAAGAAATAGAAAAGCATGAAATAACTCTGCATAAGAGTCGAACAAATCACCTAAGTGCACAGAACTATGGCAATTATAATTTTGTTCACTGACAAACTGATTTAAAGCTGGTAAGTAACCTGGCTATGGAACCTCCTCTTCATCTGCTCCACAAAGAAACTAACACCTCATTTTTAGAGTGCAATGCAGAAACCTCAGTTTCACATCTCATATTTCTGGAACAAACATGAAGGGATTAAGCATCTTGCAGAGAACAAAGTCAGCCTTTTAATCAGGATGTCCAGGAAAAAGCAAGTCAAGAAGTCCCACAGAGGACATCATACAGGTAAACACGTATCTCCATTTGAGTTAAAAAGTTGCTCTTCTACCAAAGACTTAAGGTGCCTCTGCCTGCTAGAGGTCCACAGAACAACAAAGCCACAACAACACAGTAGGTGTGAGAGAGTGTGACCTCCTGTACAAAGCCCACTGACAGAAAATTCAGATTCACACACCACATCTTCTCCTAACAGCCTCCATCCTCAGATCCCCTGAATGGGGTGGGGGGGAAATTGCCACTCTTGACATTGTGCCACTATTTGTTAGGTCAGAGTAAAGTTCTGCAGCCTCTTTGTTAAAGGCACCTACCTCATCTAAATAAAAGGCTCAATTAAGTACTTTCCCCCTAGAATATTAATACAATTTAACTCACAGATAGCAAACTGTAAGTACTTCAGGCTAGTGAAAGAGATTAAGACCAAAATTTTAATGAAGATTTTCAAAGACTAAACAAAGCCACTAACTTAGTAAGCATATAGATGTGACTTATTGTGGTCAGTTGGGAACTTCCCATCCCCCAGTAAAACTTACCAGACCAGCTCAGATAGCAGAAGATAAAACTGTATTTTATAGCAAAGTTAAATTTACAAGCATATATAAAAAAATATATTACATGTATTCACAATTATACACAATTCAGAAATAATACAGAAATCGATACCCCTCCCCCCAGACAAACAAAGCCCAGAAGGGGACACTACCACTCTCGCTTTCCCCAGACAGAAAACAACCAGCAAGATGTTATCTGGAAAACGTTAGTGGAGGAGTTTGGGAGAAGTGAAAGAACAGTGAACAGGTCTGGTGCCCAAAAGCCAAGAAAATTGTTTATACTTTGGCTTTTTACACCAATTAGCAAACCAGTGAATGATACAGACCTTATCATTGTTGTTCTTTCACATGCAATGCTCTGCTCATTCAGATTCGGAACTGAATTTTCAGGGAAGTCCCGCTTTCTCTTATTTGAATTTTCCAATAAGCCTTAAGCTACCACACTTATTAAACATCTTAACACAAATAACATGCTACAAAGCTCTGCCTAACTTCAGTTTCTAAGCTGTGTTCCTGAAGCAAACCTTCGTAGTAACTGCTAGTAGAGATCCAACCACAGCATTGCAACTTTCACTAGCAAAACCTCACCTTCAAATTTGGTTTTGACCAAAGGGACACCTATAGACCTTTAGAGGTCTAACTGTAGCCTGCACCTTTGTTACATGCTAAACTGTAAAAACCTTCAATAAAACCATACTGGCTCAAAACATGAAAGAAACAGTAAAATTAGACTTATCTATATCATGTAGACTCATAATGACAGATGTAGCCTTCATGAACATTCATGATGAGAAGCACAGAAGCAATTGTCTTCAGTAGACTTCTACCCAGTCTTTGACAAAAAACTACAGAAAATCATGTTGATTTTAAAAAAACATCTATTAGAAACCAGAGTTGCTGCAAACATCACTAATATCTCTGTTCTTCAGTTGAGTAGTGCATGAACCAGTTCAAATACTGAGTTATCTTGTTTGCTTTTTATCATGCTTATGGTGGTGGACAGATTGAAAGGATCATTTTAAATTGGAGATCCAAATTGAAGCATACCTTAAATAGCATTACTTTTCATGAAGCAAGTATTAGAAGCTTCTAAATCCAAGTATTTTCCTACCTCGACACTTCTCTGTGTGTCCCTGATAATGTCTGATTTGGAGTTGTCAGGGAGTTTTTGGCCTTTCATCTAAAATTCTTTCTTCCACAGACATTAACAGTACCTTTGCAGAACATTGCTGCTCAGGATTCTAAGAGGTTATAGGTTTCTATTTATCAGCACTGGAGAAAAATATAACAAACTAAGGAGGGTTGGACTAGATGATCTTTCAAGGCCCCTTCTAACCCCTGTCATTCTGTGATTCTGTGAAATTATTTCTGTTTAAACAAGTAAGAGCCAGTCCAAGGGCACCCAAACATACAGCTAGCATAAAAGAAGCAACATCTTGCCCACATAGCTGTTTTAACATCAACTCCAAATATTAAATACGCTGTCCCTTTAAATAAATGTCAGCATCAACAATTGGTGGTCCACAAGTATCTGGGCCACTGCCTTTGTTCTCATACTTGCCTAATAATACATCTGAGAGGTGCCATGTGAAGAAAATCATAAACCCACTAAAAAGCAGCAGTGCAACCTGAAGGCCAGTGAAATGTTCCCAGTCCTGCTATATTGCCTGTGCCGGAGAGATGTCTTCCTTTTTTATGACCATTATACCCACATTTATTTTGTGTTCTGTGCTTTACAACTCAGGAAAGACATCCTTATGCCATTTTCAGATACAAACCTTCATCTTGGCATACAAGTGTACGGCAGGAAGATAGTTCATTCTGAAATGCCAGGAAAGACTTGTTGAATCTTCCACTGTGCAATCCATATCAATAGTAATTATTTATAAATCACATAGCACCTTCCAGCTGTAGAGAAAGTTCTACAAATCAAGGATTCTAATCTGAATTTTCTTTCTTTTGCTAACCAAGCTCTCTCTATTTTATTTGCTCTGCAAAGGTAAGGTAAATAGCTTGATTTACACTGCAAGTGAAAGGCCCTCAGATGGGCTTTGTCAATTTTTTTAAAGAAAAAATATCCATATTGACTTCACCAACCTTCTTCCAAGGTAGCCCATTACTCAACATTTACAAGTGTAAAACCTAAGCACAGTATCATGTATACCAGACCTGCTATTACCTCAACATTTCAAATGTTTATTTTTTGTATCTCAAATTCAAAATGAACACAAACTGCTTATAAGTTCTACATTCTTCTTTCCATATTATTAGGGAAAACAACATTTTTATTACAGATAAAATTTTGCTACAGAAAAAAAGATATAGTAATTTTTCTATAGAAAGAAAGTAGTAATAGCAAAATAAGTCAGCCAGAACTGTATCTGAAGCTTCACTTTTTTGCCAAAGACAACTACTAAAACAACAACAAAAAAAACCCCACAGAGTCAAACTAGTTCTCATACTTCAAAAGGAAATAATAAATATCTCACATCAACTTTGATTCTTGCCTGCATTTAGAAAATCACAGTAACAAAAATTACTTCAATATTAAATTAAAAAAAATTAAGCCCACATTCAAATGCAACATTTTGCCTGTTTACCTGCAGTAACTTCCTTAGTGTGCAAAAGATTGTCCAAATACTCGAGGGCAGCTTAAATTCTTTTACTACTTCTCTTCAGGCATCTCAACATCCACTAAAACACCTTCATCAAATAAACACTGTTGTAGGAAGACTATGTATACTTGAATTTTTTTTCCAAATAATTTTAAAATATAAAAGCTTTTCATGAAGAAAATAATTATAATATTAATATAATAAAGATTATAATACCCCAAATATTTAATGTGTCTCCCATCAGGTAATACGTAAAGTTTGTCAAATTCTAAGAGTACAACTCAATTCCAGATTTTCTGAGTCACAAAGTAAAACTAAACCACAGGAGCAGTCAGAATTCCCTGACAGCTTTGCACAGATGAGCATCTGGCATCCTAAATTGTTAACACTGGAATCTCTTACAAGAGGGACGTGGATGTGCTGGAGTATCCAGAGAAGGGCCACGAGAATGACCATTGGTCTGGAGCACCTCTCCTACAATCAGAGAGTGAGGGAGTTGGGGCTGTTCAGTTTGGAGAAGAAGAGGCTCCCAGGTGACCTTATTGTGGCCTTTCAGTATCTTAAGGGGGCTACAAGAAAGCTGGGGAGAGATTTTTTAGGATGTCGGGTAGTGATAGGAATTGGGGAAATGGAACAAAGCTAGAAATGGGTAGATTCAGACTGGATGTTAGGAGAGGTTCTTCACCATGAGGGTGGTGAGGCCCTGGAATGGGTCGTCCAGGGGGGTGGTGGAAGACTCATCCCTGGAGGTGTTTAAGGCCAGGCTGGATGAAGCTCTGGATAGCCTGATCTAGTGTGAGGTGTCCCTGCCCATGGCAGGGGTGTTGGAACAGGATGATCCTTGTGGTCCCTTCCAACCCTGACTGATTCTATGATTCTAAGTAATCAGAACACCTTACAGCTGTGGTGCTCTCTCCTCCTACCAGGAATTTGGCAGTGCTGGGAATTTTTTCTCAAATGATATGAAACCAAATTCAAAATAGGAAAATACTTGGCCAAATTCTCCTCCACTCAAGTGTAGCAATTTCCCACAAACACAGCAAATTCTCGTTTCAGGAAGTAACTGAAAGAATGAAGAATGTATCATGTTGGAAGAAATAAAGCCCAAAAAGAAGACCGTTACATGACAAATGATCCGGTAAAATTCTCAGAGTATTCTTAACATATAGCACTTCACTTTGCATTACTTTTCAATGTGTCTAAAGGTAACTACTCAGGGTAAGAATCTGAACAGTTAGGGAGGTTATGAAACTGCAAGAACAGTTCACTTATATTAGTACAAAACTAAACAATGCAATTTATGACAGATTATGAAGACAGATGCAGGAGCTCAAAAGGAGATGCTCAAGAAATCAGAAGCGTATACAGACATAGCAGATAAGCCCACGCCTGAACATGTAAGAATGACTTTGGAATCCTCAAGCAACCTGAGATCCAAACAGAAATGTATTTTTACCTTATGAACTAAACTATAACAAGGCAATCTGGAGATTATTCAGACTTCTGGAACTCGCTTCAACTTCCTCACAATGCACTCTGCAAACAAAGGATTTTGGCAGGCTTAATGCCCCACAACATCTGGCTTCAGAGAACAGATTCTAGTTTACCCAGGCTGAAGGGTTGCAGCAAGTCTGGTAGCTGAAACATCAACCATAGAATTCTGTACCACAATCAGACTACAAAGCCAAAATGTTTGGTATTTCAAGAAGTCTCCTCAGTTAAAAGCTCTTGAAAACAAAACACACACACCAAAAAAAACCAAAACCACAGAACTCCAAACCAAAACACAGTAACAACTCTTACAGCCACAATTCAGGCATGTTTTGATCACTAAAGCTCTAGAAATACCAAAAGCAATGTTATTAAAACTAATAAATTAAAACAAACATCAAAATTTAGCATGATATTGAAGCCTGAAACAACAGTACACCCAGACAAGACAAAAAAAAACCCAAAAAAACCACCAAACTTTTAAAATGTGTTGCGTTGGTTTCTTTCATTTTAAATAAAAAACAAAACTTAACAAACAGTACCCTAGAATTGCAAGAAAAAGCATAACTTGTTCCCAGGTAAGCTGTGTTATAAACAAGAAACCAAAGGGCATATAACAGAATAGTGAGCTCATATGCATGAATGGATACATGTTTAATTTGTTTTCCCAAAATGAAATTACAAGAGGACACACCAATACATACTTTTGCACTACAACCTCTCCTTTTAGTAAGCTGTGATGGGGACAGTCAAGCAACTGAACTGATTTTCACTTGAGAAGATAAAGCAAAGAAAAAAAAAATATGAACATTGACTTTATTACACTGCCCATCTTTTTACATCCCAACACTGAACATGTAATAAATCTGGATCAAATTTAGTAAAAAAGACATCGGAACTGCTTCCTTGTTCATCACTTCCACTATCAAATTTAATTTGCATCAATCTTGATCAATACTTAAACTACAGAACTTTCAAAACCTACAATTAACTTTTAAAAACTAAAAGCTAAAAAAAAAAAACCAAAAACTGTCTTTTGCTGTAGTCCTTTAGAGACACCTTAAAAAAAAAAAATCACACTGAGTATTTTGACTCCAAATTTAGTGTTTCCCCATTTTAACTTCTTGATCAACAACACCAGCTGTCAACAAGAGGCATTCATGTAATTTACTTGCACATGAAAATAAAGTTTTTGACAGATGTAAATTTCTAATAATCTACACACCTTCCACACTATAGATTAAGTAGTTAATGCCAGGCTTGTTGATCAGGCAGCTGTCAGTTGCACCAGAAGTGATAAAAAGTATCAACACATTCAGAAAAGCAAAGAATTAATTACCAAGATTTACCTGCATCACCACTCAACCGTTTGCTCCTCAATACCTGAATGCTGGCTGCATACGTTCATATTTCTCCCCGGAGTGAAGAGTCAAAGCTTTTTCTCATAACAGTCTGTATTTTTCAGTCACTAGAGTTATAAGCACAGCACTCAAAAAGGGGTATGCGTTGGGTATCATTCAGAAATAGAAGCTACACAAAACGTGGTGAAGTGTTCATAGAGCAGCCTCATGCTGGAAGCAGTACATTTGTGCACTGGGAGCTGCTGCAGCTGCCAATGAGCTGCCACACAGACTGCAAGTTGGTAATTTGCAGCTACAAAAATTTAAATGATTACTTGAGCAACTATGTCCTTCAGGGATCTATGTATCACACGACTAGGATTTTCTTGGTTTGAATGCTCAAATCACACCGAAGACAACACGTGATTCATGACACGAACAACCCCCATCTGCAGATAGTTCTGCGCCACAGTTCCGATTATTAGGGAAGGTCCTAACAATGATATTTCCTTGAATTAGCAGTTCATCCCTCCTATTTACAAATTACTCAGTGACAGGTCTTCCATTTGGAGCTGACTCATGAGTCTTGGCTTGCCTATACCAGAATTTGCTAGCTTTCTGGATATGTGTTACAAAACCTCATCACCAGAGCTCCTGCCACCCTCCCCTCCCCCATTCCATTTTCATATGATGAATACTCAGAGAAAAGTGTTTTATTTCTCCTTTTATGTTATTCAGAATATAAGTAACTGTACTGGAAACAACATGTATCATTACTACATTTCATTTTAGCATAAACTGTAGTTTACTGCAACCAATACAAAATTTTTATACAATGCAATCAGAAAAATAAGAAAGTAAAAACGAGGGGGTTTAGGTTTGCAGGTTTTGTGTTGTTTAGTTCAGGGCTTTTGTTTTTCAGGTCAGTTTGTTTTTCTTGTTTGGTTGGTTTGGGGTCTGGCTTTTAGGGAGGATTGTTTTTGGGGTGTTGTGTGTTTTAAAGAAAAACAACAAAACCAAATCGGCTCATAAAAGTTCCTTCAACAACCTCATTCCATGGTTTGATCAGCAGGTTGAAAGTGCGTGTGTTAAACACTTACTCAAGATAGAGGGAAAATTAGGTAAGCCTCTTGAGTAGAAACCCCAAGAACCATAAAGCATACAGAAAACATATTCACCTTTAGAACAAGACCATGGACTAGCCAGACTCCATTCTAACTCATGGCAGTCAGGGCCTCATCAGGGGCAACCCAAGGGATCGCCTGGCAGGCAGCCTGGCAGCAGGACTGAATAGTGTCATGGGAGGAGTGCCAGGGTTGAAAATATCTCCTGCCGCTCTGCAGTCACCACTTACAGGTGACAAGTGAAAATCCAAAAGCATAAATTAACATCTGGAATTATTACACAGGCTCTCTCACAAAAGAATTGTACTGTGCTACAGCCCTCATTATCTCCTATCACCACTACATTCATGCAGCTGGATGGGTTAAAGGACAGCAGGGCTGTGCCTCCCTCTTGCTAATACACACAGAAATGTGTATCTATGACTAACTCCAATGAGTACCACAGGACTACTCACAGACATGAAAGTTGCCTACTCTTTTGTATGCAAGCCTGAAGAATCCTAGCCTAAAACATTTTCTCTCACCACATAAGCTGAGAAAGCAAAAGATGCAACATAAGCAATGACTATATTGTATTGCCACCACAAATGATTCAATAAATCTGTAAGCATCATTTCTGTTCTTCTCCCCAAAGTAATTTTGACATTAGAACAGTATAAGACAAGATCAACAAGTTAGTCAAGACATGAAGAAAAATTCAAAGAAAAATCTACAAATAGAATATAACAGTAATGCACAGATTAATGCAGCTTTGCTTATTTTGCATGAAAATTACATGCTCTGATAAAGGACCACAAGGAAAATTTGTCAAGTGATAGGCCTACTGTGGTGGTTACCGAGACTTGCTAAAAAAAAACCAAAACAACAAAAAAACCCCAATCTAAACTTCTTCAGCACATCACTACATTCTTCAGTAACAAAGCCACATGTATTTTACATGAAGCATTTAATTGACAACCCAAAGAAAGCAGCAGTAATAAGATGATGTGTTCAACTAAAATATCTTCTCGCTGAACATTTCAAAGCATTTTTAAATTTTCATTTTATTGTACTTTTCATCACAATGCTCAAACACACATCATAGCATTTAAGACATCAGCAGTAACAGTTTATAGAAAATTGCCTCTGACCTTAGAATTGCATATTTCTGAGTACTAGCTCTGAAATATTTTAGATCTGCTATTTCATGAATTCCAAGAAATTTCTAAACTAAGCTGCAAACAATTACAGGTAATCAGCATTTCTGGGGGGAAAAAAAAAAAAAAAAAAA
>VWZI01016747.1:61183-78697 GCA_013396835.1 Psilopogon haemacephalus | reverse complement strand
AAAAATTTTTGGGGGGAAAAAAAAAAAAAAAAGAAAAAAAAAAAAAAAAAAAACCCACCACAAATCTTGGGTAGTTTTAAGTTGGATCCACAAGAATTTTGGCATAATTTTGATCAGTTTTCAAAGCCTTAGTGAAAAGCCTTGCAAACACAGTGTCAGCAGCATACTCTCAATGCCTTGTCCTATCCCTCAAGCCAGCGCTGCCTGCAAGATCACCGAGCTAGCTGCAACTCCCCAACCAATGTTGAAACATTTTCGAAGTGTCTCGTCTAGCATTCCTTTCAACCCCTATTTTTTTTGTGGCCTGACACAGAAACTCTCCCCCGTGCTATTCTCGCCATTTCCAAGCCAGACGAACTGCAGTTGCTCACTTTAACACAAACATTTTTCCCACAGAAGCCCAAAGAAATTAGACCAGATCAAGAACTACACTACACCTGCAAGACTGTTTAACAAACTTGCTCGATTGTCACCTGCTGCACAATCAGACTAGAAAAAACGAGCTTTCCGTTTCTTCGTGATTGCAGACTACTGGTGGCGTTCCTAGTATATTTTCAGGGCTGCGACTTCCACGATCGGGCTCGCTGATCTTTACCCCCCCCACACCCCCCTTTCTCATTCTTCGGTGAAGTCAAAGAGAAATGTGGCAGAACGCAGAATTCATTCTCCTTTTAGCATTTGCAATGCAAAACTAGGTTTTGTTCGGTACAGAAATCTTGCACAACAGTCTGTGTATACGTATTCGTTCCAACAATGCTGTCCTATGCAATCACTCTGTAATTACACAGAGTCATAAAGCTGCTGCTGTTGCTGCCTGGAACTGCAGTCTCGCCCTCTAAACAACCTAATATCAGACTCCGCATTAGGACATTTCTTTTCTCTCTTCCCCTCCCTTAACTGCCTACTGCTTGCTCCAGCACAGTTGGCCTTTACACTGCACTCCAAACATGTACTCGGGAGGAAATCAAGTGATTATTTTCAAAAATACGTTTTGAAAAGGATGTCAAGTCGACCTCTGTTAAGATAATACTCCTAATTCTGCAGGTCGCAACCACACAAGATTTTACAAGTCGAAAATAAATCCTGCTTACGCCTATTAAAAAAGCCTGCAAGTATTATATAAGATTCTCACATACGTGCGTGGGTGTATTGTCAGCTTTTACTGGTAAACTGCAAAGAAGCAGTCCTTTGCAGCTGCTGCCGGAGGAAAAAATGCTCGAGATCTTCAGAAATTATCGAATAATTCCTCCACTGCGTAAATCCCGGCAGAGAAAGCCAAGCCCTGCAAACCGAGGCTCCCGCGCAGCGAAAAGGCGGCCAGGGCACGGCCGTGCTCCCTGCAGCGCCCACGGGGGAGAGGCCGCCGCACACGCCAAGCTGCCCCGGCTCCAGCAGGCAGCCAGCGAAAAGAAAAGCCCCCCCACCCGGCCCCCGAAATGGGGTCCGCAGGCCGTTCCCGACAGACACAGATACATCCTTACCGCGCTGCTGCAGCCAGGCAGCAGTCAAGTGACTACTCCGGAGCTCTCCTAAGGATTCACGCAGTAGGAGGAAATGGTTCAGCAGTCGAGGCTGGCCCCCCGCTGCAGCAGGACCAGCAGTGTCGTTGCCCCGGCCCCTGCCCCGGCCCCACGGGGTCGCGCAACCCTAGCGCGGCGCCAGCCGCCCTCGCCACCTCAACAGGTACTTTTCCTCCTCATCCTGCACCTATCACCCACAAATAAAGCACACCCACGCGCACCCCAAAAATAAACCCCAAAGCCCCAGGAAAGACACCCCCTCTTCAAAATGGCAGGAAAACGGAAGCAAAAAACAATAAACCCGCAGCAATCAGGAGAGGGAAGCAAACGTGCATGGCTCACCTGCGAAGCGAGGCACGGCGGCCGCCCTCAGAGCGGCAGGTAGCAACGAGTGGGATTAAAAAAAAACACAAACCAAAAAACGCCACCACCTAAACTTTGTTTCTTTCTCTCCGGGACTCAGGGAGAGCGTCACTTCCTAGTGCGGTAAGCGGGGAGGCTCCCGGGCCTGAGCTCCTCAACTCCTCCTTCTCCTCCCGCCTTCCTTCTCCTCCTCCCGCCCGCAGACAGCAGCTCCCCGCCGAGCAAAGGCGGCTCCTAGCACTAGGCTGGCCGCCCCCCTGCCCTTTTTCACAGAGCTTCGCTTGACCTTCGATGCTTGGCTCTGGCTGCCCTTTGCAGAGAAGGAAATCCCCAACGCCTAAGAGGCGGGGAGAGGTTGCAGCACTGATTTGGAAGCCAAACCCTGCCAAATACTGAGCACGTTCAACACCTGGCAAAACTTGCTGGTTTGATGCTACGAGTTCAGTGCCAGCTTCCTCAGCCTGGTCAGACTTCCATCCCCTCACTCTAAAGGAAAGCAAACAAACTAATAATCAGATTTCTATTTCCTTTTTGGTCCCTTTTTTTCACAGGTTTTTTTTTTTTTTTCCCTGAAGAAAAAGTGGAAAGAGAGGGAAGGGAGAAAAAAAATTGTTGTATTTCAAATCCTCAGGTCATCTGTACGCTGTTAGCTGTTTTACTAAACACCTGAAATTTACTTTCACAAGAAAACACAATTTACTTGCACAAGAGTCACATACTGCTAAGGTTTCTAAAACTGTTCAGCTCGTCTACTGGAATATGGCTTCCTCTGCTGCTGTGGTGAGAGAATGAAACGCCAAGCGCGCTGGCAAACGCGGGCAGGCTGCTGCTCCTCTCAGGGCAGGAAATAGAGGAGCTGCTTCGTCATTGCTCCCCCTGTAGACTGCTCTGGTATGGGCTTGTTCAGCCACAACGAAACTTTCTGAACACACAATCGCATTCAGAGCCCTTTGACGGATTGGACTCCCTCACAGTGAAAGATGACAAACAACACAAAAATGACATACGTTTTCCCCAAACGTGCATGTTGCCACGTGTTTACCTTCAGCCAGTCTTCGATCACTGAGTGCCACAGCAGCAGAACATTTTTTTATCAGCCCAACAAGTCAGTCTCCCTTCTAGCATGCACTGCTTCATAGAGTTAAATATAGCAGTAATTTTTGCACTCCTCACTCAGGTTTCTACTTCTTTCATAATAATGCCTGCTTCCTATGCAGAACATTTTACCAGGAAAGCTCCAGATGTGTGGAAACAGAAGCTCAGAGAAGTAATTTACCCATGACCACAGAATGTATCTGATGCATAATCAGGTTTCTCTGATGAGTCCTGGGTCAGTAGTCTAATTACCACACCCAATCTTTTCCTGTCACGGTGCAGAGAATAACAGTGAGCCCCAGGTACTACTCGTAGTTTTGTTTGTTGGTTAGTTTCTTTTCCCTTTTCACAACCAGAGCTATAATTTGATATAACACTCTCTGAATAGCACGTTCAAGGAAAACTATCCACTGTTAATACCATTGCTCTTCAGAATAGTCAGGAGCAATAAGGTAACTATTTAATTTGATACAGAAAGAATATTCATAGTTGTTCATAAATTAGCTAATATACAAAGCAAGCTTAAATAATTGAACATATAATGTCTGGAACTGAAGTCAAAGGCATACAACCCATTAGTTTAATTAGCCCTAATAAAGACTGAAAAGAGATTCCATAAACTGGGGTTATTTCCTGCCTCTGCTACATTAGGCAATCAGTGCCTACTGTGAAGCACATCACATATTAATAAGATTGAAATTGCTTATCTCAACTTTCATCGTTAAAAAACCAAACAAAAAAATCCAAATAAAAAACAACAAACAAGCAAAACCAACACAAAACAACCACAACCAAACAAAACCCAGCAGTATTCTATGACTGTAAAGTATGTTGCAACAGCAATATGTAGCTCCCCCTTCAGCCAGAACAAACACGTGTTGTACTTCACCTGTTTGGAGTCTGGGGAGCAGAATGCTGAGCAGTGTCTCACATTTCACAATACACAGTCACGTAAAAGCAGCAGACAATAGCAGAAACGTCATCATCTGGCCACAGAAGCTGACATAGCACAGATCAGGGAGTGTGCTTCTACTCTCCTCTATCAGACATTTTAACACTGCTGGGTTTTGATAGATGCCTCCTAAATGTATAAGTCAGATAAGAATCCTTCACTGAGCCAAAGACAACCGAATAACCACACAGACAATGCTGAAGCATGTTGTAAGGTGCCAAATAGGAAGGCATAGCACTTCCTAGACAAAACAAATGGGATAAGAACAAAAACAGGCAAACCTCTACATACTCCAGCCAGTTTATGGATCTGAAATAGAAGCAGCACACTTCAAAAACACCATGGCATGGGAAGTGTTTATAGAGCTGTATGCTACTGTTTATCTTACTGACTAGTAAACAATTTTATGAAGTGCTTCATAAAGATTTTGCCACTATGCACTCTTAATTTTTGTTTCTCGTGTTACCTAGTCCTTGCATCTCCAGAACCAGCCATTGTTAATTTTTTATTTGCAGTAAAAGAAACGGGGGAGCTAATTTCTTCCTTTCTTCTCTGCATGTGCTAAGATCGCCTGTAGGTGTATGCAGGCTGCACTTTCATCAGTTTTACAATATTTAATACTTACATATTCCCTGTTATGTTGCTACTTTATTACTACATTGAAGAAGGAGATTGGAAGATTTCCTAGCTATCACTATATAAAAATCTTAGACTTCTCTGGCTTGTATAGACACATCTTGTGCTGTAACAACATCAAATGATACAATTAATAAACTGGATTGCATTGAGTCAGAATCTAGACTAGAGACCATACTTTGCAGCAGATGGCACTCTCTTCACCGAGTCAGAGCAGGGCCAAAGGCCCATCCTCTTTCCGGTTGTCACAAGTTGAACTAGTGCTGCAGCACTGTGGGAGACAATATAGAATTATTAGTTCTCTACAAAATTAAGTATAAAATGAAAGCCCTAATTACATTCTTCAGAGTAGATGTTTCAGATTTCAGTAAACCTGAAACTTCCATCTCACAGTAATGATGAAATTTCCTCTTAAATGTCAATGTAATATTTTTCTTTAAAAATGAATGACAGCATAAACCATCTATGAACATCTGCAGTGTTTACCCTACAAATATATTCAATGCTCAATGGCAGGGCTGCCTCTAGGCAAGCTGAAGAATGGACTGACAGAAACCATATGAAGTTGAACACTGCACTTTGGCCTAATCTTTAGCCATTGCACAGCCTGGAACCAACAGGTCACTCAGCACCACAGAACAGAATCTTGGTGACCTAGTGGACAGTCGGGTAAGCACCAGCCAGCTGTAAAGGCATTCTGAGCTGTATAAAGAAATGTAGATAAAGGGAAATGACTCTTTACCCATCTTAATTTATATCTGGAACACCGAGTCCAGTTTTGGCCAAACAAGTACAAGAAAGATGATGATAAACTTGAGCTAGTAGAAAATTGTGATGGCCAGGAGTTGGAACACATGTCATCTGCAAGGAGAAGCTGAGTGAAATTCAGGTTGTTTAGTGTGGAAAGAAGAACAGGTAGGGGAGACTTAATGACAGCCTTTTAATAGCTACGAGGCTATATCTTCACCTTCACAAGAAGACAAAGCCCAGGTTCTTTTTGAGGTGCAGTGGGAGAAACTGAAACGGCTAGTGAGACTAGTGAAGTAACACAACAGATTGCCACAAGAGGCTGTAGGATTCCTTTTCTTGGAAGTTTTCAACACCTGACAAAGATAACCTTCAGTGACATGGTTTGAATTGACTCTTCTTTGAGCAGGAGGTTGAACTGGTGACCTCTCCAATCCCAGTGGTTCTCTGATTCAAGACACAAATTCTCCTATCTCATGTAAGAGAAGGCTTAATTATAGTAAAACGGTTTGAAAAAACCTTATAGGAAATACAAGTAATTGCATCTGTGTCAGGTCAGCTGAGTTGTGAGGTTGTGAGTTTAGAAGACCATCAGCATAAGAAACTCATTCCCTCCTAGCCAGTTGTTTTCTTTGGTGTTTTTTGTTTGTTTGTTTGTTTGTTTTAATACAAGATTATTTACTCCTTACTAGACAGAAGTATGAATTTTCCTAATATCAATGTCTGTCTCCCATCTTTGTCAGGATTAAGATGAAAAAGTAAAAGTGTTACATTTTAAATACTATTCTAGGGTACATCTCCTGGGAAACTTGATGCAGTCAGACAGAACGTTCAGAAAGAAGGGGGTTGTCTTTTTTAAAAGAGTTCACAAAAAATATTTTTAAAAAATGCTTATTTACTTTTCATATTAGAGTTTAAAACACTGGGTCTGCCTTACTAACTTGAGCAAGGTTCAGCTGCTTTGATCAACTTAGGGAAAACTACATGTGTTTACTTGTAGAGCATGTATGTGTAAATACATATGTATGCTTACACATGAAGTGACAGGATAAGACCTTGTCACATGAGGGAAAGAAGAGACACTGTGGTTGAGAGATTAAACCACATGTTGGAAAAGAAAAAAAAAAACACGTTATTTGCATTGCTTAAACACTGCTGAAAGAAGCTCTGATACCACAGTGAGAAGCAGCGTCAGAATCTATGAAGCACTATATGATGGCATGCTGAAAACCAGGACTTCTGAACCTTTCTACCTAACTTTACCTGAAACACAGTTTACAGTCCTTTCTGTATTTGCTATCACTTTCCACAGAATCACACATTCGTTGTTTTACATTACAAAGAAGAATCTGTGCTAATATTCACTGTTTACTATTGAGAAAAACAACAACATTTGGAGAAGCCAAGTGTTGAGTTGAAGGCCACGCTATCTGAGCTTTGGTCAGCTTTAAATGCTCAAATCCACATGTGAATTCATCTGTCACACTATATTTTTCCTGTATTTTAGGAGCTCAGTTTACAGGCAGTACTAAACTGCAACATGCACCTTCGGCTATGGGTCACTAATCCACATGCGTAATTCTGGGACACCAAATGTTTCATGCTGCTCAATTGACTGAATGGGGGCACAAGTGTTTCTGAAAATTAAGTTCACATTCTCTTAACCAAAATAAGGAGAAAAAACCACACATGCACAAAAAAACTCAGCACCTAAAATAATAGCATTTTCAAAAAGCTGGTTGTAAACTACCTCTGATTATTTCTTAAATAGAAGTTATATTTTCTTACCTACTGTGTGAGAGGAAGAAAAGGAACTACTAAATTCATTAACTCTAAGAATTATTATTAACATACATATCTTGGAAAAAGTGTGTATACCAATAGCTCCCAAGTTCAAGAGTACTTCAGATCAGTAAAATACTCCTGAAAAACACAGTTGGCAAGAAGTATCAAGAACTCTGGTTGCCATAGGCATATTTTCAACCCTAATGCACATTTTAAAGGCTATTACAACTAGTTGGTTTGATAGTCAGTATTATAACAAATTTCAGCAAGCCTTTCTGAAATTTATCTCTTATTATGTATTACAGGAGTGCAACAACTTTAAAAGGGACACACTCCACTACTAGGGAAGTGTATATATGCCATTTCCAAAGCCTTGGAATGTTGGGAGTGTCTAACCTGCTTTGAGGACCACATACATTGGCTCCTGCACTGTGTTGGTTTGCAGTGAATGCTTTATGAAATACAAAATATAAAATACAATTTCAGTGAAATTCACATGTAAAACTGTCTAGATTTTTTTTTTTTTTTTAATACTGTGACTTGAATGAATAACTGTTGGAGAGCATCAAGGCCTTGGGTTTGGACCAGGAGCCAAGGAGATTCCCATGGTTGACAGGGAAGGGTCTTCATCAGCTGAGGCTGGTCAGTTTCACTACCCATAGTTAGGAAGCAGGGCAGGAGAGGGGGGCAGCCCCAAACCTAGGGCATCAGACACCCCCATGGGGATGAGGCAAGGCTGAAGCTAACCTGGGAAAACAAGTTCCTAAGTCAGGGTTAAGATGAAGTGTCAGGCATGGTTGCAGTGCAGCTGCAGCATAACTCAGGCATGGCCACTTGCAACAACCTCAACTTAAAGCAGCTCCCAAGCAAACATGTCAGAAGCTGCCACAGGTTTGTTTTTGCAGGTGACTTCCGCTAAGGTTTCCTCTGTCTCTTTTTCCATAAGACAAGCAGCTATACTTTACACTGACTTTGAGCACAGGCAGAGAAACCCCTAGAAGCATTCAGTGTCACAACAACAAACCAAGAAGAAAAAGAAATTTCGAGCCCCTTTACTGCAGAATAATGTTCACCGCTTGATTGAATTTAGTGCAATAAAAGAAATAAAGACTGGAATTCCAAACAATTAGATGGAATATTTTTCTATCTTTATATAACAACACTACATACTAAGAATTAGGTTTATGGATGACAATCTAGACTGTTCGTTTAATAGTCCAAGCAGACCAATTTCTTAGTGGAGCATGGAATATTTCAAGAATTTGATCATTGGTTTGTTTAATACCCTAAAATGTTTTGGTTTAACTTATATCCATGAATATTCCTGAAAGTATTAAAAAAATATGTAGCTGTGGCACTTCAGGACATGATTTAGTGATAATTCTTATGTTAGGCTAACAGTTGGACTTGATGATCTCAGAGTCTTTTTTTCCAACCTTAATGATTTTATAAGCCTATATTTAATTTTTACATATGTGATATCCCTCATAGGTACACCAACATGAAGGCAATGCTCTCCCTCTCCTTTGTATGGAAAACGCAATCAACATGTAGCTCTAAGACTATTTATCAGGACTAAGGGATTCTCACTTAGCAGAAAGTTATAGGTTGCATATCAATGAACAGTTCCTACATAATACATCTCACTAACAGCAACTGTCAGATCAGAAGAATGATTTAGTACTTCTTTATGTCCTACTGTTTGGCCAACTACTGACTAGACTAATGACAGCTGGAATAAACCATCAATCCTGAAGTTTCATGCTAAGAACATCTTTGCACACATGCCTTCCCTGTGGCAGTGAGTAGAGAAAAAAATAAATGCAACTGAGTTACAGGAGTTCTTTCAAATGTCTTACCTAAAACATCATGCTTTTCCCAATTGCACAACTGCTAATGTATTTGGAAATATAGATTTTCAATGGTTTATGGCGGAAAACCAAATGCTATCAGTTCCTTACTGCACTTTTCATACAAAGATTTTCTGCTGTCCCGTGTCAATACATATAATAGTCCTTGCTGAAAAAAAACCTATTACATCTATCCACTGCACACAAACAAATCCACAAACAATGAAGAAACTCAGACAAAGATGGTATTTCTCTAGTAGCTTTACATAAATACAACAGTTCAGGCCCACAAAAAAAAAAAAAAGGAAAATTATTTGTCCTACTGACTAAAAAAATACTTATAACTAATGGTGCATGGTATGTAAATACCTGCAGGATTTGGAGCCTTTTTCAGTATTTCTATTATCTTTATTTTAAAATTATTATTATTATATAAAATTTGTACATATCTATGTATATATATAAAGAGCATCCTTAAAGTCGTCTCTTAAGAACATCATCAGCTAGAAAGTCCTGACTTTCAGTAGCTGAATCTCAAGTAGGAATCTCAAAGACCATCTCAAATCATTTGGCACTGCCTGTCATTCAAGAAGGTTTCAGCCCCAAGAGGCTTTAGTGACAATGACTCAGTGTCACTGCAATTCAATTGAAACATTTACAGTACAAATCCGGGGGGGGGAAGTGCAAAAAGGAAGACTAACATCAGACTCCATCTGTGTCTCATGGGGATTCATTCCTATTCAATCCTTTTAATGTATTATTGAAGGGGAGTGAGATAGAAATCAGTCACAATGGGAGACACCAACATGAACAAATAAGACATGTATGACAGGCATGTACTAAATACAGACAATAATCTGGAACCACGTAATTATACATCTTAATGATTGCATCTGTCCCTCTACTCCTTAAACTTTTTTCACTGACCTTCCATGCTGGCCTGTGCTGGCAGTTTGTGTTGGTGCAAACTAGGCTGCAGAGATTTTTCTGTCACCACCATTACACATCAGTGTAATTGGTGGATCACTCTACCATTTTTATTCTTCTCAGATTCACAAGCCAAGCAAGTTGTATAATATTGGGTTTTATGCCTGGATCTCAGAAGTATTTTGGCACTCTTCCAAGATGCCTTCCAAAGCCAGTTAGTGTCCTATCCAAACCGGTTGCTCTGTTTATCTCTGAAAATTCCTTAATTCTGTTATAAAGGCCATAGCACATTTGATAATACAGAAAATTAACTCCATTCCTCTACGTTTATCAGTAAAAATCTCATTAATGATTTCCCCCCATTTTCCTGCACCTTTTTTTTTTTCAGTAAAAACTTGGCAAATTTTTTTCTTCTCAATGGAACCTTAAAAAGACTCATACTTAAAATACAACACACAGCTAGATCTATTTTGCTACATCTATACAGAGCATAAAATGAAACTTCAAAGTGCTAGCTCTAGCTAGGATAGGTCCAAGGCATATGGATGTGGTTATGTTATACTGCCCATTGAGCATTTGATTTAGCATTATGATTAGCTCTGACAATGCCAAATGGAAACATCTTAATGACTGCCACGAAATTGCTGCAGCAAGGATATCTTTTATCAACACATCTCAGATATTTTGCATGTACTCTTAAAACCTTTCATTTTCTAAAACTAAGCAGGGTCTTTCTTCCCTTGCTTTCTCATCTCCCCCCCTACACCTGCAAAGTCTTATCTAGCTCCCTGAAGCCATGGTGGACTGACAATACAAATGAGCTGGAAGAGGCTAATGTAACTGAGATGTACAGTAGAACAGACAGGAATATATATGATCTGCAAAGCTAACAACTGCAAGGACATTCAAATAACATTAGAGGAAATCCTTTTGCTTGCTATCTGCTGGATTCGCCATAGCCTCTATTTATAGGTTCCTATAAGTTTCTCTATTCTTTCCTCACATGTAGGAGAAGTATGCTTGAATATCACTACCGCCTCAAACTGTGCAAAAGCAGGAGACACCCAGAGAAATCAACATGGACATAAAAAATTAGGTAACAGAGTTAAACAGGAGCATGTTTTCTGAGATCATAGTTTGTAAACTCTCTCCTACTGCATGCACTTCAATCTTGAAGTTCATCAGCAGACCCTGAGCCACAATTTTACCAGTCTGTTCCAGAGAACAATGTTCTGTGTTCACTTCTCTGACATCCAAACAAAATTCTGTCATGCCATTTCAGCTTCCAAAAAGTAGTGGTGGAAACTGTGAGAAAAGACTAAATATAGAAACTATGTACCAAGTTCACTTGGACAGTTCCTTGATTTGTAGACATGATCTCTCAAATAAGTCAGGCATTGCAAATAAAACTTATAATTATATAAATTATTTATTCCCGTAATTTAATGTTCACCACTATTACAAATTAACACAAATTTGCAGCATTTGCAAAGCCAGCACCCACTAGATAACCTAGAGGACTATCCTGTTAGTATTACGGTGCGCATCATACCAAAAGTCACAAGAAAGAACTAGGAAAGAAAGGCAATTAAACAAGATCTCATTTCCTCAATAACAAAACAAATGCTTTCCCCAAAATGTCCCTGGGAACTGTCATTTGGATGATTTCATGCACTGCTTGGGAATAGCAGAGAGCCTCTTTACTGCCTACCAGCTCTGCTGGTTAAAACATAGTATGCAATCATAATCTGAAGCAGATTTTCCATAGCTGCTTCAGATTTCCCAATTATCAATTGTTTGTCAGCCTCTAAAAGACAAACCCTCACTGTTACCCTGCAGTTGTTTAACTGAGAGTCAAACCAGCTGTCATCCACATTTCATATGTTCAATTAAATACTTCTCCACCCATAAGAATAATAATGGACTGCAGTCCACTAATGCCTTCCAGGCCAGCTGTGCTTAGGGATCCCTCTTCTCTTCCTTAGAGGAAACAGGTGAAAGTCTTCACAAATGTTCATTTCCAGGCCAGTGGAATACAAGAGCTGATTTACTGGTAGCAAAGTAGGTAATAATTGACTAATAACAACTGAGTGCTGTAAACCTCCAGCAGGAAACATCCACGCACTAAATGGATGAGAAGCATTCTGTTAATAATGGACCGCTCTGAAGCAAACCCTGCACAGAGCTCAAAACCACTATATGTTTAGTTATCTTCAGGATCTGCCGGTCTACATAGCCCTCCTTCACAAAGCAGTACTTGCTTTTCAGAAATAAGTTCAAGTAAGAATAGTTCCTTCTGAAGCAGCTTTCTCCACAATCTTCCTCCTTGTTCACACCTACCTTTATTCACCTTTTATTAGCTTCCATCTTTCATCTACACCCCAAATGTGTTTTTCCACACATAGGTTGAAACATACAAGATGGAACTTCACAATTCTATTGAATAAAGGATTAGCATATCAAGGAGACTTACAAGGACACGATACTATGTATGATTTCACATGGCCCCAAATACATCTCCTCATAGGAACATTTTTTTTCTCTCACTCGAAAATATTTAAATTTGTCTTTGTGCTTACGTTAGTCATTAGCTCTTATATCATTAGGATGCACAAAAAATAAAATCATAGGTTCATATTTTATAATATAGAAGTTACTAGAATATCAGACTCTTTTTGAATAAAGAAACTATCACTAACAAACTAAAGACAACAAGAAAATCAGTTTCTGCAGCAAGAAATTCAGTATTCCCTTTTGTAAGGATGATAAAAAGGTGCAGACAGAAAAGAAAGCAAAATCATGATGAAAACTTTGTGCTGATCAAACATTAGCTATCACCATCAGATTAAAATGGTAATATGTTGTGGTCACTTTTCATGGATTTAAAAGTGTTTACAAAATATCAAATGGTTAAGGATCAGGATCAATAACATTTAAGCAAACATTTATGTCAAAATTAATGGAATTCAACACATGTCCTCCTATATATATGTATGAACATATATCAAACCCAGTAATTTTGACAAGCAAAGTCTGTTTGTAGACCAAAGTTTCATTACCATCGCAAAAAAAGTAAGGACAGAGCAAATTCAGATCCTGCCCATGCCTTTGGCCAGTCAGAATCCAGACTAAAGTTTTGAAATGCTGACGAAAAAATACGGGTTGGAGCATCCTCAGGCATTAAACATCAGAAAACCAAGTTACCATAAAAGTAGCACTTGCTTTGTGTCTGTACAGATGAAGGCCACTTTGTGATTTGTTAGCAGTTAGCATTAGAAGTCGTTAGTCTCATGTTGCCCATTCCAACATTTTCAGCCAACGGAGAGCTGAGGGGCTCACAAATCACCTTTCAGCTTCTCCCTGCAGCACTGCATGTCACTCTTACACAAAGTCAGCTCAGTTCAACGTCAGCAGCTGTCTCAAGCTAAAATTTTTCAGTTCATGTATTGGATGACTTACACTGATTCATACAGTCACTGCAAATGGCTGTAATGACCTAATGTCCTCTGGCAAAGTTATTGCATCTACAGCTTAGCTGGCAGAATGAATCATCTGTAAGCTCTTAACACATTTCAGCAAAGATAGTGGATTAGCTCAAATGACACTCAGCTGCACTTCAAGCTAATAGCTGGAACTACGGAACAAGGAATTTTTCTCGTTGTTCTCCCACTGTGGCAATGAGGGGGAAAAAAATAACTGAAAGTTAGGAACTAGTTTAAAAATCAGAAACATCTAGTCTCCTACAGCTGATTTTGCAGAAATTTCTCTTACTGTAGCCCAAAATACTGTTTTAGACTTGGTAGGACAATTGAACTGGTTTTATTACCCAAGAAAGAGGTATTGCTCACTGAGTTCTTCCCTAAACCTGTTTTGTCCTTGAAGAAAGCACACCTTTTCTCAAGATACTTTCGGCAACATTTTGTCAATTCTCTGAATAGTTTCGCAGATGTTTCTCTAGCTTTCTGTACTTCTGGAAACATGTTTCCCCACAGCAGAAGACAATGTCTTATTTTCCCATCCTGTAAGAGACCTACTATATAAGAAAGATTTAAATTGTGTTGTATTTGAGTAATCTGACTGAACCTTCCTACACACAGAATCCATGAAGTATGTTTCTTGAGACATCATAGACCATTTTGCTCCCTACACACACAGGCTAAAGAAACTGGTGACAATCAGAGGTCAAGCATACCCCAGAGAATACTGATGGCCAAAACACAACCACACATGTGTTAACTAAGCAACATCTGCATTATTCATCTATACAATTTGAAATATGTTCCTTATTACAGTGATGTTAATTAAAAATGTTAAAGAAGGGGCACATACCTGCCAAGATTGTGAGTTACCTATGAACGTGAAAATGTGTTAAAGGTTTATTATTATTACATACTCTCATTAATATCATCCACCAGTCCAAAAGGCTTGAAAAGTGAACAGGATTATATTGTGCTTTAAAAAATATTTAAGCCTTACAATATGGGCAGAATATTTTTATTGTTTATTGTTTCCATATTAAGGGGCAGATAAAAAATAAAAAAAAGAAAAAGGATGATTTAGAGTAAGATAAATAGTCAATTATTTTGGCAGAATTTATTTTTTCAGTTCTATTTTAACTATTGTTATTGGCTTCACCAGAAAGCTGTTTCACTATGTTTACAATGCCCAATTTTCTGTATGATTCTGAGAACTAACGATTTCAACATTGTATCCACTTCCCCCCCCCTTCTCATTCTAAAAGGATCAAATGCGACAAAGTCTTTTTACTCCAACCACGTCATAAATAAATGTTTTTGCTTTCTCAAATTTTCCTCAAGTTGGTCAGACACAACCTTGAGTTGGAGGAAGGATCTGTTCAGTGAAATAGGGTTCAATTGGATGACATTCTCTGTCTGGGTAGGCAGCAATGCTTAGTTGACAATAACCACAAACATCTTGCAGCATAAACACATGCCCCATTTCACCTCTGCCTAATTTCTGATTGACTTTAAAATGACGACACTCGGGTTGATTTAGCCTTGCTTATATGTGGTAACACCTCTAATATCTGTTATGTAATAACTCTTCCACAATGGCCTACCTGCTGGAGAGTTTTGTTTCACATAAAGGTTGACTTCGTGTGGTTTAGTCTAGTCTGAGGTAAATTAACCTAAACCACAAAAAGGCATTCTTACAGTAGAACATGTATCCACAAGGTAAGTCAGTGCAGAACAGCTACTGTGTTTTAAATTCACACCCAAACTTATTTCGCAATAGCTTAACTTAATAAGCACTTCAGAGATGCAATGGGGGAGTGGATATAAGGGTTAAAGAGAAAGGGGCTGTACTGAGATTTTGAAAGGCAATTTAATGTGTTGGTTTGGTAGATCTTTTCTGGTACTGTCATAAAGTATCTGAAGTTGTATAATGACAACACAAAAATGGGCAAAAATATACACCTGTCCCCATATATACAGCATAATTTTTCCTCTCATTTTTTTAATTATTACTTGTCATTGTGATACAATATTTCTAACCTAACGGGGAGCTCTCCCTTAATACACTTTACATATCATATAGGTTTCTGCAAGAATTATTTCCGTAGTAATTGTGCTGCTCCTTTCTCACACAAGTATGAGGCAAGTCGTTATTCACTCATTTTCATGCAGGCCACCTACATACATGACAGGCCTATTTGAAACTACAGGGACTATTCTGAATCTTAATACTGCTTACTAGTATAAGGCATTCAAAGAAAGTTGACCTATTATGAGATCACCTGATGCAAGTTGCAGAGAACAAAAAATTTAAAGTATAAATTTCCTTATACTTAATCCCCCGCCCCCCACACCACCGCAGTTCAAATTATGTTATTTCAGTTAATGTGAAACGTAGCCTTCTGCATTACGGTGTCACAACTGTAAATCGCTCACTTAGAGCTCTATTGAAGTGCAATGGGTAAGGCTACAATAGAGATGCCTGCCTCTACTCGACAGTCAGTGTACCCAGTCATCAGGAACATCAATCTGGAAGTTTTTCCAGTCTTAAGTGGTCGCTCGAGGCTCCGCAGCAATTTCCACCAACCACTTCACAGACCGGTTTGCCTTCCCAGCATGGTGAGTCACTACACCATAAGGCGACTCGTCAAGCCGTACCAGAAACCGTAGCCCTATCCCAAGAGCGCTCTTGGCTCCTCACTCACTCACGCTCTCGACGGCGTTTTTAAGGTGCCTCTTCATCCGTATCCGAGCATCACAAGCACACGTATACTGCAAACACGTTATATCTTACACAACCGAGACTTTACTGCAGCGTCAGTCACGGCTGTAATACAGGCATCGCATCAATAAACAGAATCTCGCCAACTTGAAGAAATCACCCCTCCATGTTCCCCTCAAGAAAACCCCTCATGCGCTGTACGCGCGTTCTCCGGGCGCCTCAGCAGACCACATCGGCAACCTCACCGACCGATTCCCAAGACTTGAATGGAGCTAAGGATGCAAACCTGATCACCTGCTGCTAAGAACAGGACATGCAAGAGCTGCGGTACCATTTATTACCCGCGCCCCGCAGCAACCACCAGCCCGGCTCGGGCATGGCCTCTTTAAGCGGTGCGCTGCGCTGCCCTGCCCCGCCACCGCTCCTTGTTTAATGGCTGCGCGCATGCGTGGGAAGTGACCTCGGCGGGGCGGCCCTTGGCCAGTGCGCGGCCTGCGAGGGCGCTTGAGCTGCGGCTCAAGGTGACCGGACGAGCGGGCTCCGGTGCCAGGTGTCAAACGGGATAGGGCTGCGCCCTCCCGGCACCCCCTGATGTGGCAGAGCTCCTGCCTTCCTTCCCAGGGGTCTTTTTCCCAGGCGTTAGGGCCCCTTCGTTGCAAGGTAGGCGGCGGGGAGGGGAGGCGGAGAGGACAAGTTTGACCGTTCTCAGAAACTATTGGGGTTGGTTGATTTCCAGAACAGGAGAGTGAATCTGTCTTGGCTGACGTCTTGGGTCAAGCTATGGCCCAGGGTGAAGGGAGGAATTATTTTTTAATATTTATTTTTTTTCTCAGCATCTACCCAGCTGTCTCTGTAGTACTGAAATGTGAACGTTCATTGTTGCTTCTGACCTCTTTCGGTTTCTGTCTCCTAATTTATTATGTCTGCATCTTCTGAAATTGTTACTGGATCATCTACAAGACCGTCTTCGGTGGCTCTTTCCATCTTTGACAGCAGTGGTTTCTAACTTGGTCTTGGGTCACACTTAGGGAGGTGGATAATCTGTACCCTGGGATTGCTGTTGTGAAGGAGCCTGTATACTGCGTCACAGGCTTCTCAGGAAGACTTAAGGTGTTTCTGATGAAGTGATGCTTTTTCCTTTCTGGGAGAAATCTGCATTCTTTTGTTCATTCTTCACCGAAAATTCTGCTAAGAAAAAAACAGGCGTTGTGTCTTGGCATTTTTAAACAATCATCAGCAACTTCAATACTGTTTATTGCACAAAAAAAAAAAAGCCCAAGTGGTGGTGCCTAAGAGTCTTCAGATTTTTTTAACAAAGTAAAAGTAAAGCTTATGCAGTCTTGTCCTGTGTAGATATGAGTGCATATACTTACTGGAACTTTTGCTCTGGACATCAGTCAAATTTGATAAAAAGCTCAAAGATTTTAGACTTCTTTTAATT
>VWZI01016747.1:0-61136 GCA_013396835.1 Psilopogon haemacephalus | reverse complement strand
AAAAAAAAAAAGCAAGAAGGCTGGATCAAATCCTGCTGCTGTTGCCATTCTTCCTTTACTTGTTTCTTTCTTGAGAGAAAGACTGCAGCCTGCTCTCAACCTTTAGAGTGTGTCAGGGAATCCACGTAGAGGAAAACTGTACAGGAGGAGCTTGACACCAGAGAATTCAGTAATGAGACATGAAACATCAGGAAATCTAGATTTATTAGTTTGTTTCATGAAAGCACTCCCCTTGTTATGGCATACATTTATCTCAGTTCATGTCAGTCTGTATTGATTGCGGCTTCTACATTCTGAAAACTTGAGTTTGCAACTCATTGACCTTGCTTAAATGTAGAGTTCCTTAGGGTGTGGTGGAAACTTTGGTGCCTAATCCAGTAGGTTTGCTTCTCCTTTTCTATTGTCCTCACCTTGCCAGTTACAGTTAGAATTTCACCCAGCCGTTCCTGTCTCAGTTTGCTTGGTTCTGTGTCATTCCTCTTTACCAGCTTCTCCAGTTCTCCCTCCCCATTCTGTTTTTGTCTTTCCTGCTTTACTGGCCTTTAAGTTGCTACTCTTGCCGTGTGTGTCTGTTCTTATTGATTCCTATTGCAAGCCCTCGTGTTTCCTTCATGCCTGTTCTTCCCTCAGAGTCATTCTTCCTTGAAGTTGTTTTCTTTAAGTTTCTTCTGAAGATACTTGTTGCAGCTATTTTGACATTGCAGTTTTAGAAGGCTTTCAGTCTTAGTTGTTCTCAGTTTAGAGACTGCCTTCCTCTATGCTGCCTGGGCCTGCTATGGAAGGGATAAGCTACCTTCCTGTCCCTTTCTAGCTTGACCACACTTGACATGGGCTCTAACTTGAAAGCAGGTTAAGCGTTTTGGCAAAAGTATATTTAAGTAAAACAATGCCTTACAAGCAGTCCCGGAAACAAGAAGTTCTAGGAACCAAGCCCAGGACAAACAAATTGGAGTGTTTTAGCACGAAGGAATTTCTTCAACATTTTTAAAAGGCGTTGGCATGTGTCTCTGCAAAAACGGGAAAAGGAAGAATGGGATAAAAATAAAACTGGCTTAAAACATAGTTGAGACTCCTCTGAAGGTGCTGCTGTTGTACTCTTAGTCAGGTGATCTTGGTACAGTGTTAAAACTTGCAATTTTTACTCCAGGAGTGAAAGCAACTCAGATTATTTTTGTTTGGAAAAGCTAAAAAAACATCAATGTGTATGACTGCCTGTTGGTCTTTAAAACAAACAAAAAAAAGTAATAAGCATCCCTCATGCTGGTATTATCCATGTATTGAAAACGATTATGTATATGATACAAATTTCCTTTATTTCACTTGTAAAAAATCGGTTCCCAAGGAGCTTTCTGTATTTGATGGTGCCTCTACTTACTTTCTTTTGTTGTTTCCGTATTGTTTATAGTGTGAGGAAGATTTGTTTCTTACTATGATACTGGTGTGACCATTTGTGTAATGGTGTTACTGACTTCCACTATAGAGTAAGTGCAGTCATATTTAGAAGTAAATATCTCCTGTGTTGTATTGTGCTGTAACAGCAGCCATAGAATGAGTGACAGTTCACTTTCCAGTCTTGCTTTCTGTCCACCCACTCAGTCACACTTCTGGAAGATTTTCAAGTTGAATTAGTACCCAGACTTCTCAACCAAAAGCTGTGAAAGCTACCTGTGAAATAACAGCGTTTTTGTTCCCTTAGATTGTCAAGCTCTCAAAGAAGTAATCTAAATTTACATTGTTCTCCTCTTCGTGCTTCTGTGCTGCTCTGTATTGTTTTTTTGTTTTTTTTTTTTGTAAATAGCTTTGGATTTTTTTTTTCATTAAATAACTATTTTAAAAGATCTGTGCTATCATAGAAAGCATCTGTTTCAGGTGTGTGTTAGGCACAATAAAAATGCTTTTAATCTTCTCTCTGCCTGTTTAGATTGAGTTTTCATGTTTGCATAACACAGGTATTAAGCCTCAGAATAGTAAATACCGAGTCAGCAGTTTTGACAGTGGCGTTTCAGTAAGGCAGGAGCCCTGCAGCAGTCCTGCTTGCTCTTGGTGGTTTATAAACAGTGACTCAAACTGACATGTGAATTGAGCCCCCAGACTCATGCAGAGTTCTGCAGTAGGTATGTTTATTGCAGTGCTGGGTGCAGGCAGGATCACTCCATCAATCCTGCACGCCCCATGCTGGCACAAGCCACAATTTATGTTACAAGAGCATACATATTCATAATAAGGGGCAGGGTTATTACAATTATTAGAGTTCATTAACATAGGTATTTTCCCATTCTTCATCCTGGCTTCAGCCCTTCTGGTGGTCTTGACTGATTTATCTGAGACAAAGACCAGAAGATGTCATCACGGAGTATTTTTCATCTTAGGTCTACAGGCCCCTCTCAAGCCGGGACATCTCTGCCTCTCTCCATCTCCCTCCTGCCTTTCTGAGCCACCGCAGGCCTGTGCTCTTATCACAGGTCTGAACACCTCAGGCTATCAACTGGCTAAACAAACATTTCTACAGACATCGTAAAAAATGTGTAACTCCCTAATTTTTCTTGCATTAAAACCCTTCAAGCTGTGCATAGATTTTAACTGGGTTTGAATAGCATATGGAGGAATGATTTGCCCAGATATGCCGTGAGCTGTTGGATTGCTGTTGATTTATATTCACTATATTTTAAACTCATTAGTTCTGGACAGGGCAGTTGAATTTGTGGTTATAAACTTCAGCCAAGTTCTATATCTGTGCAAACAGTTCCATGGTTGTCCTTTAAAATTGCACTGGGCACATCTGACAGTTCATAAAAAGTTAATTGAATTAGCATGAGTTGCCAAGGAAATTGCTCTGGGGATAACAGCAGTACCACTTGAATGTAATTCTGTTAGACAAATGCTATCAGGAAGATTTTGGAATTTTGTTCTGAAAAATACTTTGCAAAACAAGTACAAAGTGGCGTGCCCACGATCACACAAGAAATCTGTAGCTGAGTATGTTGCTGAACCCAAGATCTGCCCATTTATCTTAGGCCATCCTTCCTGTTAAGGTTTTGCGTTAGTACGCTTATTACGGAGGTCGTATCAGCTGTTTGGGTATAAAAAAGGATTTTCTCTCTTTAACTTCTTTCTTTAGCTCCTGTATTTTCAATGCTCTTTTTGTTTTATTTTGTTTTAAAACAGTAGCTAGTTGCTTCACAAAAGTATGGATGTTTTTCCTTTTGCTGTAGCCTGGTGTTCCACATTTTTCTGTCCAAAGAACTCTGTAATCTGCTTATTTTTTACTGATTTAATGCTGTAAAGACACATTTGAGATCAATTTCTTGTATTTTTTTCTTGTACTTTAAGTGTTGAAAAACTTAAACCCCCAAACCTATTGAATAATTTCCACCAATACATACCTATTTAAGTGTAAACACAATGAAATGTTAAAATTTAATTTATGAAGAAGATACTTCTGGTATGAGTTAGTTGTGGGGTTTAGCGGGAAGGCCTGTTTTCTCCTGATACGTTTTTTTATTTTGCTTTTCAGCACTCCAGGCCATAATTCTTGATGGTCTGAATGCTGTAATGTAAGCACTCTTAACAGGACAGGCAGAAGGTTCTGTATTTTGCAGTGTTCAAGGAATAAAGACGTTGGATAAGTGGTAATGATGTAATCTGTCTAGGCTGATCTATTTCACTTCACTCCAATTTGCTGTTCTTGTCAGCAAAATAAACATTATTACAAAGACAGCTCTCCTGTTTCATTCTTAAACGTCCTTGCATGTGGAGACTGGTTATTTATGGCACTTGGCTGAGAATAGTAATAAGAACATTTTCATTTTGTATTAGCTCTGAAGGCATATGAGATCATGATTTGTCTCCTGTTAAATCAGGTTAATTTCCTTTTAATTATTTTGGCATCTCACAGTTAGAACAACTCATTTACAGTCCTTTTTGAATCTGTTGAAATTCAAGGAGAATCTTTTTCAGTAAAACCATAGCAAATGGTAATCTAATTCCTTTTTGTCTCTAGGCCCATTAATTTCTTAGGTGAAAATGAACTGCTCGTAGAAAAGCTTGATATTTCATGTGAAACATCCTGCACAGCAATCTGTTTTTTCTCATATAGTTTCACACTGCTATTGCTGGCACATGTGCATGACTTCTCTGGAGTAGTACCTGGTGTGCTCCTGCAAAGCTGCCTCAGTGTCTTTTGGGCTGGAACAGTGTTCTTAGTCCACACAGGAAAGCAAACCAAGCAGATCTCCTACAGCCTGGTGGGGGTGGTGACAATCTTGCAAGGGGCACAGTACGTTATAATTTTCAGCCTTTCCAGAAGGTGCCACTGTGACATTGTGTAACAAGAAAATCAGGGAAAGTCTTTATTTACAAGCTTGTTTATATTACATTTGAGACTGATTTGTATGATTCTTGGGCATAGGTGCTGGTATTGAGGAGGCCTCAGTTTCCAAATTACTAAATACTTTCCTTCAAATTATTTTTTGATAAAATTTATTATTTGGAGTTTAAAACAATGTTTTTCGTTGTAGAAATCCAGTGTGAAATTGCCACAAGAGCAGGGATGATTATACAGAGAGTAGTGCTGAATTCACGGCCTGGTATGTATTTCCTTGCAGTAAAGGAGCAGTGTGCTTGTTATGGTTATCTAATTCTCCAGAATGGTGAGGGAGAAACAGTAATTTAAGAGATTCACATTTATTTAACTTGATGTGGCATGCAGCAATAAACAATGTTTATGGTGATGTGTATTTATTTAGTCAGTATATACAGATTTCTAAGTTCTTGGGTGATTAAATAGTTTAATGCATCACAGGTGAGAAAACTCGAAGCATAGAGACTCATAGTGAAGAAAGATTAGTAAGCACTGATTTTTAATTCTGTTGTGTTCTTTTTTGCATTTTAAGAGATAATGTATTTTCACAGAATTACAGAACATTAGAGGCTGGAAGGGACTTTCAAAGACCATTGAGTATAAAAAAGGCTGCCTTAAAAAAAAAAAAAAGTTCCCATGTTCATTAAGGGAAGCTGTGTGATTGATTGGTTTGATTTTAAAATAATTCTAGGTAAGAATGGAGTGCCAGTGGCTGAAAACTTCCGACTGGAACAGAGTACGATACCAGATACGATCCAAGTGGGACAAGTCCGTGTTCGAACGCTCTATCTCTCTGTGGACCCTTACATGGTAGGTGTTGTACTTTGATATAAGCCAGAATTTGCTCTTTAAAATACAGTCAACTCTACCCTGGTGAGACCTTACCTGGAGTACTGTGTCCAGGTCTGGAGCCCTTAGTATAGGAAGGACGAGGCCACAAAAATGATCAGAGGATTAGAGAACCTCTGCTACAATGACACACTGAGGGAGCTGGGGTTGTTCAGCCTGGAGAAGAGAAGGCTCTGGGAAGCGTTCCAGTACCTGACAGGGCCCTACAAGAAGGATGGAGAGAGACTGTTTACAAAGGCCTGCAGGACAAGGGGCAATGACTTCAAACTAGAGAAAAGTAGATTTAGATTAGATGTTAGGAACAAGTTCTTTACTATGAGGGTGGTGGAATGCTGGAACAGGGAGGTGGTTGGGGCCCCATACCTGGAGATATTCAAAGTGAAGCTCAGCAGGGCTCTGGGCAGGCTGAGCTAGTTGAGGATGCCTTTGCTTGCTGCAGAGGGTGTTGGACTGTATGACCTTCAGAGGTCCCTTCCGACCCAGACTGTTCTGTGATTTTATGATTCTGTGTTTAAAATTGAAGGTACCCATTACAGGACAAAGGAATCTCTGTTATAACTTAATGACTAAGTGACTTGTGGGTATGTCTTTCAATCCTGCATTTCTGTGAGTCATCCAGTTAAGGAATAGCATTTATGGCATTCTTGTCAGTGCCCTGGCAGTGGTCTTCATTGTGTGGCTGACTTGAACATCTCTAGAATGTGTTGGCTTTTATAATGCTGCTGGAGATTAGAATGATCCATCTTTGTTTAGAAATGAGCAAACATGAGGGAAGATATGATCAATATTGGAGGCTTATTGAGAGATTTTTTTTTGGGTAGCCCTTTGTGTTTGAAGTTTTAAAGATATCTCAATGTCATTTGAATTCAAACAAACCCCATGTCCCACCAGAGACTCTCATTAAATCCTTGTTTTTCAGCGCTGCCGCATGAATGAGGATACCGGCTCAGATTACCTCTTGCCCTGGCAGCTGTCTGAAGTTGCAGATGGTGGGGGCATTGGGGTTGTGGAGGAGAGCAAGCAGGATAACCTTGCCAAAGGAGACTTTGTGACTTCCTTCAATTGGCCGTGGCAGACGGTGGCCATTCTAGATGGAAGCTTGTTACAAAAGGTAATGTAAATGTAAAGCCTAGACTGTCCGTATTTTCTTTTCCCAAACTTTCTTTTTCCTAAACAGAAGATAATGATACTATCTTTTAGTCAAAACCAAGCCACTGTTGTTGGAGCAACCAGTTCTCCAAAGGAAGACCACCTTACAGGTGGCAAAATCTGTATCCATGCAAATACTTCTGTTGGACATGCCAATGTAATTTCAATTGTTGGATTTCTAATTTCCCTGAAGTTGCTTCTGTTAATTAATTATTAATTATTCTAGTAGAACTCCTGAGCCATGAAAATGCAGTCATAAGGCATAAAAGGCTTTAGACATAATTTAATTAATTTCACTGGCATACATTAAAGGAAGCTTTTATTTGAGATTTTATGTCCAGAGCAGGAAGATTATTCAGTATTAAGTTGAGAGTGGAGACCTATCAGTGCATTAAGGATTAAGGATAATCATATTCATTTAACACTGAAAATTATTGTGGTTTAGGAGTGTATACTTTCCAATAAACTCATTCCCTTAGAACCCTGTGCCACTGGTCTGCAATCACCGTACTGATAAAATGGTGCTATTTATCTTTTGTTCTAACAGGAATAGTTCACCATTGCTGGAAACTTATCTCCAGGCTGCTTTTTGGTGCTTCCATAATTTAAATTTTTGTGACTGACTTTCTTTACAAAATTCTACGTTTATGGAAATAAAATATTTGTTTCATTTTGTGTAAAATTCTTTTTAGAGTTAGTTGTAGATAGCTTATCCTTAGCAGTGGTAAATATCCTGAGTTAGTTTCCTGTCCTTAGACACTCAAATAGTAAACAGAAAAAACTGACTTTAAAAGGAACACTGTATGTTTCTGTTCTGTAGCTTGATCCACAGCTTGTAAATGGACGCCTTTCCTACTTTCTGGGTGCAGCTGGCATCACAGGACTGACAGCCCTGTTAGGTATAAAGGAGAAAGGACATGTGGCTGCGGGTGCAAATCAGACAATGGTGGTGAGTGGAGCAGCTGGCGCCTGCGGCTCTTTGGCTGGCCAGGTAGGTAGACTTCACACACAGAAGCATACTCTGTTACCAAGCTTATCCTCTGAAATGTGCTGGTTAGTAAACAGAAGGATAAAGTAATTGTAAACTTGAGCAGGTGTAACTTCATGGGAAGGGCCAGTTTCACTGGTTTGACTCATACTCTCACTGAGAAAGATTTTTAGATCTGGAACCAAAGTTTCATGAAACTGGGATAGGAAAAAACAGCCCTAGGTGATTACTCATAACTAGCATAAATAACATAGATGGTATAAATACATGTTTTTACAATCTATATAGTATTCTGCCATTTGAACACAGTCCTTGATTGGTCATGTAATTTTTTTTCCTATATTAGAAAGTTATTGGTAAAAGAAATATTGTGTAACCCAACATGCTAAAAGGTTTACTACATCATTTCTGGTTTGAGATCTGCTGCCTGAGTGTCCAGGGTTAGGGCTAGAGCGGCCACTAGGTGAGTGACAGACACTATTAGCCTCTCTCAAACCTGGGGTTAGTGGGATGAGGGGTAACTGTAACATCCTCTAAGGGCCTCTTCCTCCCGCTGGTAGCTTTTATGCAGATGAATGATGTAACTTCCCTTTATTGTTTGCATGTTTTGTTGTTGTTTTTAACTGTGCACTAGCAGATTGGCCGTCTGGAGGGCTGCTCTAGAGTGGTTGGGATTGCTGGCACAGATGAGAAGTGCTCCATTTTGGTCCAAGAAATGGGGTTTGATGCTGCCATCAATTACAAGAAGGGGGATGTGGCAAAGCAGCTTGGTGAACTCTGCCCAGGCGGTGTGGATGTTTACTTTGACAATGTTGGTGGTGATATCAGTGATACAGTTATAAGTCAGGTAGGGCTTGTTCTAGTTATTCTCCAATGTCTCCACACCCAGCTTTGAACTGAGTCATGCTTGAGACTCAGCTGCAATACTGTAGAGTAGGCTTTCCACTTCATTGATCCAGGTGCTGGCCCTGGTCTTGAGGAGAAATAAGATCCTCGAAAACAGTGTCTGCTGTCCAGACAGTACAGATGGTCTGGCCATTATAGTAATAGAAATACAGGTTCTCCTTCTTGCCTCTCATTTCTTTGCTCAGGAGACTTGGTAATGTTCTAAAAAACTTGTCTGTCAAGTGTTGTAATTTTGTGTTCTGTCAGCTTTGGTTTTCTGACTTCACAAAAAACCATCTCTGCTGAGCTTTCATGAAGATTTTTGACCAGCTTTCTTCACTGATAATGTGAAACTACTCTCTCTCATGGCAAGGAGGCTCTGGTGGGAATGCCATCTTTGGGAGCTTTAAACCACAGCTGTATCAAACATCTGTATCAAACTTTGTTGTCCTATTATGTCTCTTCTCCTGACACAGTAAGATAACAATTTCTTACATTTGTTGTATCAATGCCTTTTTAGTTACACATAGGCTGTTTTCCCACTTGTTTTTCCACTACTTCCACTGCATTTATCTATTTGAATGTTGCCATAGGTTGATTAGGATTGCCTGCAGATCTCCCACTCCTTGCTAGGAAATATGTCTCTAAGATACCCATGTGAAAATTCTGAAATATAATCTACTGCATGACTGGAAATTTTAGTTCCTGTAACCAAGAAATGTGATTTTTATCATTTTGTTTTGTCCCAAACAGATGAATCAGAACAGTCATATCATCTTGTGTGGACAAATTTCTCAGTATAACAAAGATGTGCCTTATCCTCCTCCACTGCCACCCGACATAGAGAAAATACGGAAAGAAAGGAATATCACAAGGTATCCTCCAGAACTTGTGGCCAAATTTCAGGTAGATTGTGCATGTGCTGTTGTAACCCTGACGTTCAGAAGATAGTCTGTAGATCTCTAATAGCCACAGTAATTGAAACAGAATTTTGCCATACTCAGAAAGAAAAACATAATCATGAGGTCAGTAAATCCTTTCTGTTATGTTTATATCAGCATAAAAAATGGGAAAGGCTGTTGTTACACGTTATCATAGTTGTCTGTTGTTATGCTTTGTTGGTGGTTCCTTGATTTAGTCGTGCAGTCTCTGACAGATTTTTCAGTATGAGGGATGGTGTTGCCATGGTTCTTTTCTTGGATGATATGCAGAGTGCCTTCTCTCCAAGTGTAGTAGCTCAGAAAATCAAGTATTTTTAAAGTAAAGATGGAGCCAATGCAGTGATTATTTTGAAATGACATTTTTGTTGTTTGGGGGCAGATGTGATAGGTACATAGAGGTAAAACACTGATTTTTTTTTTTTTTTTCTTTTGATACTGGGAATTGCAGAACAGAATCCTGTCAGAATTCAGGGGAAGGTAAGGCAGAGATTAGGACCAAAGCCTTAGGAGATGTTTCATCTCTTGCAGTGGAGAAAGTTGGAGAGACTTTTCATTTTGGTTCAAACAGATTGACCTCTTCTAATTAAAATTCTTTAATAGTCCCTCTTACTGCTGTCTGCACTTTAAAAAGATGGATAAAAATACTAAAACACACCATGCATGGTAGAAGCCTGTGGAGAATTTAGTCAGTGCATTGCTACAAGTCATTATAATTTTTGATGATAGTTTTGGTTTCTCTTTCTTGCTATAGACAGCTGTGACAGGAGGATATGCAAAATTTTGGAAGCCTGAAAGTTAATTTATAGTCACCATCCAGTTGTAGGTCTATGAATTATTTTCTCTACCACATTAAAAAAAAAATGTTTAGAAGAATTGGATCACATTTTGTGGACATTTGCTTATTCTGGCAATACAACTTGATTTTTATTTGTCTTCTCCCTGATACTTAAACAGAATTATATGTCTTAAACTGATGTTACTATCAAGCTTCACTGCAGGGAGCCGTCTCAGCAGGCTGTCAAAGCTTTGAGTTATATCTCACTGTCATTATTACTCATAACCCTTCTGTTTTAGTAATGCTGTTTCAATAAAAGATTTGTAAAGATTTCAAGATATGCCTACCAATGTTTCTTAAATCAAGGCTCATCCTTTCTTTTCACAGGGAAAGATTCTTAGTGTTGAACTATATGGACAAACAAGGAGCTAGTGTATTACAGCTCTGCCAGTGGATCCAGGAGGGTAAACTGAAGGTAAGAACTTTTACATTTGATTTATGGTATTTGATATTATCTCTTCAGATAATGTTCCAACCATAGGAAATCCATCTTCTTTGTCCTTGGCTCTTTTACCATGCCACAGAATTGAACAGATTTTATTAAGAATGTGTAAGTATAATTTAAAGCGTATTAGGTAGCACTCATTTAGTAGGTACCTGCTGAGGAAGGTGCCACTGTACTAAGACAGACTATTATATGCTGCTGGTGTCTGTATTCTTTCTTTCAACATTAGCTGCAAGTGGGGATTTTTTAAATTTTTTTTTTCTGAAGAGATCAGACCTTCAAAAATCTGTGCTTTCAAATACCCAATTAGTTAGTATGAATCCTTTTTTTTTTGGTCTTATGTGAAATTTTGGTCCAAGCTTTTTAATCACCAGTGTATTACTCTTTTGTGATGGGTAGATGCTTTATCAACCACATTCCTGTGAGGTCTGCCTAAATTAATTTTCAATTGGTCAGACGACCAATGAATTTTCCTAGGAAAATCCCCAGATTAAAATTTTGTCAGGGGCAGGCATGTTCTGCATCTATCTGAAGAATTCAATTGCCAGTGTGTTTACCAGAAAGTATTTGTCTCTCTCAGTGAAAAAAATCTGGCCCAAAGAGAGCACTGTCTGTTGTAACAGACAGTGGTAGTTTATGGCATGTTTCAAAGAAAGATGAATTTTGTTTGAAGAAAGCTAAAAGGACTTGTTTGCATTGACAGGTCAGAGAGACCATGGTAGAAGGCTTAGCAAATATTGGTGGTAAGATTTTTACACCATTCTTTAATAATAATAGTGTGATTAAATACAGTCATGTTGAAGGTTAATTACCTTATTGGTTTCATTTGCCAGTTCAGATTTTTGTATTTTATCTGAAACATGATTTTTGTGTTGTGAACAAAAGAATATTTTAAAAATAATATATTAAAATCTTCTCTGAGCAGGTTATTTTATGTTTAAAAAAAAAACAACAACATTGAATATAGATGTTGATTTGTTTATTTTACTACTGAGGGGGGGAATTAATCATCATTACTTAGCAGGTGATTGTAGCCATCTTAGGAGATGGCAGGATCTTAGAGGTTTGAAGTGCTGTTCATTTCTTAAAGCTTGTCTGTAACAAAATGGTATTTTGAAAACCTTAAACTTCCAAATAAAAAAACCCCAATATCTAACAGTGCTTGCTATCGAATGTGCTAATGAAAAATAAATTGAAGAGTGTACAAGAAAGAGGAAAGTACATTAGAGATTGCTAAACAAAGTAAAAAAGTAATTTATTTTAAAGGAATAAAATATCCTGTAGCCTATTAAAAAGAATCTGTAACAAGGAAAACAGTGAAATGAAGGGGGTCTTGTGACTCCAGTGAGACAAATCTAGAGCCAGGTGTTCCAAGATGTGCTCTGGGAATACTTACTTCCCTTTCCATTAACAGGGAAGAGTATGATTTTTGAGTCCCACAAGACTGGAAACCAGTAGAATTAAGTGTTAGCCAAACCTTGCAGATCGAAATTTATTCTAGTTGTTTCTACCTACAGATGTATTTTGAAGGAATTTGATCACATATAGCAGTTATATCCTATACTTGGTTGGATTATTCTTTTGCACCAGGTTGTCACATTTATTGTACTGTATAGAGCATTTATAAACTTTTTTTCTTTACAAAGGCCTGTGAAGCCCACAGCATTTGTGCGTTCTCCAGTCACACCTTGTCCTTCTGTTTAGTATTTGTGTGGCATATCACAGAAGCATCACATGTAATCCTTTTGTATAGGACAAAAGGACTATTTTTGTATAGTTCTTACAGATCAGTGATTTTAACACAAAATTCCTCTTACCAGTTTATTAGAGACTAGGAATTTTTGGTTGGTTTTTTTTTGGGTTGGGTTTTTTGTTTATTTCTTCTTAATTTCATCCGTTTAGGTCCAAAACAGGATGTCTTGTTTTGGGGGAGCTGTTTAATACATTTGCTTCTATGATTTTTATTCTATTTAATTTTTTTTTAAGTTACTTGTAAAGGTTTGCTTGGTACTGACTGATTTCATGATTTCTCTTGCAGCTGCTTTCCAGTCCATGATGACTGGAGGCAATATTGGAAAACAGATTGTCTCAGTTTCTAAGTAAAAGTCATTGCTTCAGGAAAAATTATTGGATTTCCTGCCTAACAGTGAGCAAGTTTTTACTTATACTGATTTCCATTCCCTTAAATAAGCCATTAAGTTGTTCAGTGTGTACTGAAAGCAGATATTCTAGGATGCTAATAAACTAAACTAAACTGGAAATAGGGGTGCAATCATTAAACTGAAAATGGGTAATATGTTCTTTGATGTGATTCTGGGCAGTTGCTAGCATCTATTACATGGGTATGGTCTGAAAGTTAGAACATTCCAGGAATCATTTCCAGTAAGCCATTAGCATGCAGCCACCTAGTTTCAGTTGTTAGAATTGAATTGTGCCCCATTCCCATGATAGTTTCTCAGTGCCCCAAAACTTCTCTAGGAATTTTTAATTCACTAGTGCAAATTTGCCCTGACAGTCCAACTAGTCTGGCTAATCATTTTATAATTCAACTGTTCTCATTTTTACAGATAATTACAATGAAAAATTATGTTCTGGAAGTCAAGGTTTCTAATAACAAAGGTAGTTACATTTTGCCACCTGGAACAAATTTCCACTGATCTGTCCTGTCTGTTTCTCTGATTGCATCATTATATCCCCTACTTTTAGAGCACTGAAGACCTAATTCATGTACAGTTCCATCTTTAAGCAACCAGATATTTTCACCAGAGACAGGGTGAGGTGTAGGGTGAGCCTTCTCTTCTCAACTTTTGCATTCCAGGCCGAAGTGAAATTTTTAGAATTCATTTTCTAAGACCTACTGTATGTTATCTTTATTATAATCTCCAAGATTTCACTAGTCCCTCTGGTTTTTAGACCTGCAGGGTGACAGAATCTCAGAATAGGCAGCCCAAATACAGGAGGTAACTTTGCAGACAGCTGACCTTCTATTCCCTCACAAATTTGCCTTGGCTCAGAGTTTCTGGTCTAACAATGCTCTTTAACATCTCAATGGGGAAACTGGAAAAAAATGAGTCACCATTTCCAACTTTTACTGGCATAACTCCAGGCCAGCTAGGATTGAGGAGTTTAAGTGTCTTCAAAAGGAACAGAAAAGGGAACCGATAATTACCTTAAAGACATTAGAGTTACACTACTATGCACTTTCAGAGAGGTTAGCATGTGTTTATTTAGAGAATAGGATTGTTCAGGATACATTCTGATTAACAGGTGGGTGGCTTACATTTTAATTTGTTTGCCTCTAAGAGAAGTGCTTCCAAACAGCAGGTTCAGCCAGCTGTCCAGAGAATGGTTTATCTAAATCTGCATGAGTCACTACCCAGGCCAAAGTAAATGGAATCCAAGGACTAGGAAAGAAAGACTCTGCAAGAAGTTTGTTGTTGTAAATAATTTTGCAAGCTGTGAAAAGTAAGATAACTATAAAAGCTACCGAACGTGGTTGTGAGAAACAGAGAGAGCAGTCCTGTCATTTCCTAGTGTTGAAGATGGCCTTGGAAGAAGAAACAACAGTGACAACTTTGAGGAAGACACCTGAAGCGAAGCAGTAGATGGTCTCAAATCTTCCAGTATGCATTTTTCAAAAACTGGTCACTGGTTGACTTGCAGTTAGACTGTAAATCCAGCATCACCATAACTAACTCAAGCAGCACTAATAGCAGTGTCACGCTGGGACAAAAGCCAAAATTCTTACACAGTAAAATTAGTATGATGCTAGTTGGCAAATAAAGATGGAAAGCAACAGGTGAGTGAAATTCTATAAACCCCTGTGTATTGAGTGTTTATAGATGGTAATCAGTTGTGAAAGTTATGCAGCACAGACTTGTAAGGCTTAGTAATTCTTATGGGTTTCCACTGAGAGGGAGGAGGAACAGCAGAGATCCCAAACATTGTCTGTAGACTTGAATTCTTGTTAAGTCAGATGGGTTCAATGGGGAGGGAGCTGATGGGAATGGAACTTTTCCAAAGATTGGTCTTGATGACTGTGCTAATGTGTATGTTTGTTCATTATCCTTTTTCCTTTATTTTTGACCTTGCACATCTTCCCACATGCATAGTCCTGATAGGAATATTCAGATTGAAACAGCATCACCGTCACCCTTAAGCACCCTGTATTCTGCATTCGGCTTCTGACAGGCAGCAGATAGCCCTAATGCACTTTAGCAGAGGTCATCATCTTACGGCTCACTCTTCAAGCAAGTATCTAAATGCAAAGCAGCCTGGTCCATGTATGTGACCAACCATTAACATTCCATACCACCACGGCAAAGCTGGTCTTAACCTGAGACTCCATTGCTCCAGAAAATTATTACCAGGCAAGAGCATTTTAACAAATGAGAGTATTGGTATTGATGTTCCTGCTAAATTGAAGCAGTGTCAGTTTTAATTAGGAGCAGAAATCCTCCATTGAATTTGGAGTGGGGTTTTGTTGTTTGTGTAATTGCACATAAATATATATGGTGGCTTTCAAGGCATGGTGTCACCATGGTCTTTTCCTGTTTCTTCCACACTTGAAGCCCAGCCTCATCTCAGCTGTCCTAGAGAACTCCAAATTCCTTCTTTCTCCCCTCTGTGGGTTTGAATGGGGAGGAGGAGAAGGCACAAAAACTGCTTTCCCCACCCTGCCCCACAGACTTGAAGGTGGAACAGCAGAAGACACCTTTCTGTGCTTTTGGGCTGACCTGTGTGGAAGCTGGCACTGGGAATCAGTCTAGTGGTTGGCTGGGTCAGTCATAACCCAGTATAAATGGCAAATGGATGCTTTGTCTAGAAAAGCATAAATAGAGCAAGGGAAAAAGGTGTAAGAATTCCTGCCTTGATAGAGTTCCCAGCTTTGAAGGAATTCCTGCCATGTCAGTTCCCGTTTTGGACCATCCCTGCTTTTGGACGGGTCTTACTTTTTTACATAGCTCTTGGTTTAGCACTGTCCCTGCGTTTGGATGGTCCCTCACTTCTGCACCATTCTGTGCAGTCTCGCAAGCTTGGCAAGTCCTCGGGTCCACTTGAGAGAGGGCTGCTCGTGGCACCCAGACCCGGCCACTCTGGGACCCTACCGCAGCCTTGATTTCCTGGCTAGGGGAGACCCTAACAGTTTGGCTCTCCCCTGCTACTGCTGAGACAGTGTGGCTTCCGTGAATCTCTGTCTTGTGGAAGCCATGTTTTTGAGACACTACTGAGTTTGGCAGCCTTTCCACCAGCCTTGGACTTCTGCAGTTTGGATTTGTGATTAGATATTGCTTGCAGCATCAGATGGAAGCTGAGCAAAGAAATCCAGCAAGGGATCATTGCCGAATACCTGTCTCACTGTTGTGAGTAAAGCCTGCTGTTCCCTTAATTCTTTGCTCAGCCCAATTGTTGGTGGGGTAAAGATGTGTTTGTAGCTTAGCCTTGTCCATTTTCTGACTTCCTAAATCTCTGTATTTGCCCATAACATCCTTTGAAGATTTTCCCAATTGAATTGAGCCTGTAAATAAACCTAAACTAGTTCTGTATGTAGTTTGGGGGTGGGATTTTCAGGGAAATAGAACAGTTCTATTTTTATAATTCCTAACTTGGCCACATACACAACACATATTTCAATTTTCTATCACATTCTTTTCTCTATACTTAGCTCTTTCCAAGCTGCCAATTTTATTTCAGAGAAATAGAAAGTATGAGAAAAATGCCCTTTACTCTTAGACCTGAGGAGTATTCTTACAGTGTATTCCAACCTGCTTGGAAGGAAGTGTATCATAGAGTAGTATCCAAAGCAAGCTAATTAAATAACTGTATATTTCAAAAGAGACTTCAGCTATGAACTGCGGTCAGTTTGTATTGTTTGAGGGTAAGAAAACAGTCATAACAATAGCCACTACTGAAGAGGTGGTTAAATTTTGCTTTTCTTTCCTATAGGTGAAGGCCTCAGTCTCACATAATTGTTTCTAGAGTGGTATTTGTTTGTCCAAAGTATAAATTTTGTACTTTTGAACAGTATTTGCTGAAGAACTACTCCAGAGTGAGCTCACCTTTGCCACTGTGAGCTGACACACCTTCCAGGAATGACAGTTGTCTGGGAAGTTCTTTTTCACAACTGAAACAAAATACGATTCTTTTTTCACAACTGAATCAAAATATGATGACACAAAATTCCCAGCACTATTATTTTTACAGCAAATGCTTAGTAATCCACACAAGTCATACACCTTTAAGAGCTGATGATGTGAGAATTGATCTAGAGTAAGGTCATGCTGAGATAATGATTCTTATAAAGGCAGCTTAGTAGCATCAATATTCCTGTAGTTATGTAAGCTATGGAAGGCAATATAGGTTCTATCAGCATTATAGTAGCCTTCCAGTGTTTCAAAGGGGCGTACAGGACAGAGGGAGGGTGGCTTGTTACAAAGGCATGTAGGGACAGGTAGTGGCTTCAAACTGGGAGAAGCTTCATTTACATTACACATGCCTTTATGTCCCACTCACCCACATAACACCTACATCTTTTGGCCATAAAAATCCCCCTTAAGCGTTGCACTGGCAGCTGTGAATGTTTCAAAGTGGAACAGCTTACTTCATGTCCTGGGGACAGGCAGTTTGGATGAGTCTTTAGTGCCCTGCAAGCAGCAGTCGCTCCCCACTGCCTCTGTCTAGACCAGCTCCAGAAAGGGATTCTTTCTTTTGGAACTGTTTCAGGGATTTGTTTTTTTGGAGGGTTTCAAATTTTATTGGTTTAGTATGCTATAGAGATAATGGAAAAAGCCTCTGTCCCTGCTGCCCCACTACACCGAATGCCAAGATCTCTTTTTTGGGGTCAGTGGATGGGACAGGCCTTCACTGATGACATTTATAGGAAATTGTGTGTTAATGGCATTCCTCTGGAAACTTGCCTGTGCAGGTTTTGCTCAGCCCTTGGAGCACAGAGTAAAGCACATAAAATAAACCTCTTTTTTTCCTAATTTTTGTTGTGCATTGCACAGCATCTTGGATGTATTTTGTCTTCGTAAGCAACGAGCAGCATGAAAAAATACACTTGCTTTTTCTAAGACTTTCAAATACATTTGGTTGTCTTATTTTTAAAGATGTTTTCAGAACTTTCTTTTCAAGTGAGCTTTTAGAGTGCTTTCAAATGGGAATTAAGTATTTTACAAGAGTTCCTCCATGCAGGTTAAAAAAACCCCAAACCCTGCAGAGCATTTATACAGTGAAAGAGTGTTGTCACAGATCACAGGAGTGGCTGCCAGCAGTGTGTAAAGTACTTCAGCAGTCTGCTTCCACAAGCTGCCATTTGCTTTGCTCATTTCATGATTTGTCCTCCTAATGAACTGCTTAAAAGGATACTCTTGACTTTAAAAATCTCTGTATTCTTATGCTTGCCCCCAAAAAAGCCATGCAGTAGCATTTTGAAAGAAAGAGAAACATATGTCAGAAGCATAAATTCATAGAGCAGCTTAGGTTGGAAGGGACCTCAGAGATCATCTCTACTCCAACCTCCCTGGGCAGGGATGTCTCTCAAGTAGACTCAGCTGCTCAAGGTCTCATCCAACCTGGCCTTGAACATCCCCATACAGTAGGCATCCACGACTTCCCTGGGCCAACTATTCCAGAGTCTCACAAGTACAAGGGTGGTAAGATTCTGGAATAGGTTGCCCAGGGAGGCAGTAGCATTTTAATTGTTTCTATACGAGTAAAATTAATCCACAATTCATCCATAACTGAAAAAACATGTCATAAAGTTTCTAACACAAAGAGATCTTATGCTGACTGATGCAAAAGCTATTTTGCAACTTGTTACCTTCTCAGTAGAAATGCAGTCCTTCAGTGAGCAGAATGACTTAATTTTGAAGGAGGACCAAACCTAGGCAATTCATCAGGATAATACAGGGCTTGTGAACACTGGAATGTCTTTCTTCTGTCCACTCTGTTGATTTGTGCCTCCTATGCACCACAGCAAACAGGACTTAAGGCACTTTTCCTTGTGGGCTGGCTCAGAGGTTCATCATACCTACACTGATGTCAGAGATTTACCCATTTATCACTGGTTCTCTTGAGTGACTGGGGATGTTCTGCATTTTATGAAACCTTTTTTTTTAAATTTTTGTTTGTTTTTTTTGTTTTAAGGTAAAACATGCTGTATTGTGATTTTTTTTTTTTTTATAGTTAACCTCAGCGACTACTTGCTATAGGATAAGGACAGCTAAATTAGAGGCTTGCCCCTAATCCATGCTTCTAAGAACCTGCAGCCTGCTGAGATATAAAGAATTTTAAAACTGTTAAGAACATATTGGTCAATAAAGTATTCCTGTGTACAGCTCCAGCAGCAAAATTTTTTCCTACTAAGGTCTCCAAATTTTTCCCTTAAGGAGAAAATCTGAATTGAGATGGAACAAGGTAGGTTTTCTTTGTTAGGCACCAAAATGCTGCCATAGCTATGTGTGTAGAGTAGACATTGTCCAGAGACATTTGACTACACTGAGATTTGATTACATTGTGACCAACTGCTAGCATTGCAACAACAAAAAGTCTTATTTCAGAACAGGGTCTTGGTATAGAAAGGAAGTATTTTATTGATGCTAAATATGTTCCTTGATCACATAAAAGTACTTTAATTGCAGAATGTCAATTTTATTATTTTTCAGTAGTGTTTCTCACAAATAGATTTTGTGCCCTGCCTCAGATTTTCTAACAGCTGTGCAAAAAAAATTTAGCAACAAACAACATTCTCTCAACAGTGTATTATCTTAGGCAAATCAGAGCTGCTACTCTGCTTTTCTTTTATCATCAATCATTGAGAAACATGAATTCAGGAAAAGAACTGTCACCTTTTTAGAAATAACAAAAAGTCATAGTTGTTGTCAATATTATCTTCCAAATCAGTTTATTTCCCTGCATGTTCTACTGCATCTGCTGCTGTTTATTTCTAAGTAGATTACTACTTTTTTCTTGAGGAGCCATAAGCCATTACTGTAAAATTACCTAAAGTACTTTAAATGTTCCACTCAGCAGTCTTGCAGAGCTGGCCAGTGTTCTTTTTACCTAACAGATAAAGGCACCTCAGCTCTCTTGGCTCTGCATCATTGCATTCTTTGAAGTCATTTAACTGAGATCCAAAAATCCAGCCCTGACTCACTCACCTATAGACCACACAAACAGCATCAGTCCTGTTCAACATCTTTATCAATTATCAAGGGGACTGAGTGCACTCTCAGCAAGTTTGCAGGCAACACCAAGTGAGACAGATCTGCTTCAAGGTATCAGACTCTACAGAAGGACCTGTATGGGCTTGATTGATAGGCTGAGGCCCATGGTATGAAGTTCAACAAGGCCAAGGGCTGGGTCCTGCACTTGAGTCACAGTAACCCCCTGCAATGCTACAAGCCTGGGGGAGAGTTACTAGAAAGCTGCCCCTTGGAAAAGGATCTGGGGGTATTGGTCAATAGCCAGCTGAATGTGTGGCCAAGTGGGCAAGAATGCCAACAGCATCCTGGCCTCTATCATATCTGCTTGTATATAGCATTATGAACTGGAAAAGTGGACTTGTACTGTGAAGTCCATCACAGGATATTGGCAGTATCCATCACTTAATAAAGACATCTGGTCTAGTCATGTAAAATTACATGTAAATATTGAAATAAGAAGCAAAGATGAGCATAAATCGAGGAGCACATTATCAAGATCTATGCTCACTTTTGCCAGCATTATAAAAAGCAGTAAATGATTGAATTATTTTTCCACTCATGGTAGTAATAAGCAAACATCTCCATTTGTGATTGTCCTGGTTTCACTGAGACAGAACCACAGACCAGCCATAGGCTGGAGGCCATGAGGAGTTCATGGTCAGCCAAGGCAGCTGACCCAAACTGACTACAGGTGTATCCCAGACCATGAACATTACACTCAGTAGAAAGGGGGAAGCTTGCTGAGCATGGGGGCTCCTCCCACTTCTCCCAACCCTGCAGCGGCGTCCCTACCATTCTGCTCCCAAGAGCTGCTTTCCTGTGACTTCTGTACATTCACTGGACTGAGTACAACTTTACACAGGCATTAGTAGTATTTTTGCTGCTTCATTAAATCTGTTTTCATTTCACCCCACAGGTCTCATTTCCTTTTCCCGATCCCTTTTCACGGTTGGACAAGGGTCATTGGGTAATAGAGCTACTGATATTGTTTAGCTCTAGATATGGGCTAATTGTGATTTATATGGACATAGCTTTCTTCTGTATCACAACCATCCTATTACAGAGATTATTATACAGTCTATATTGTCCTGGTCTGAGCTAAAGCAGAGCTAATTCTGTTTAGTGATTGTACTTTTCAGCTCAGTCTCCTGTAAGTGACAGCACTTTCTGAAGTTAACTGCATGCTTCTGCAGGCAGTGTCTGCTTCTAGATGTGATAAATCTCCAAGGTCAGTGCTAAATTCAGCATACCACATTGGGGGTGCAGAGTAAAAGGCCACACCTGTGGGGAGAAGTGGTGAGACAGCTGACCCTAAACTGACCAACAGGATATTCTGTGTATGTTGTATTCAGTGTAAAGCTGAGGCTCACAAGGGTCAAACTGCTTCTTCAGTGACTGGTGTCTGAAGAGGATTCTGTCCCTTCTGCCTTCAATCCTGATCCATATGCTTCTGAATCCAGTTCCCATATGTGGCTGAGTGCAGCCTAGTACTTCCCCAGTGCTTGCCCTCAGGACCAGTGGTGATGGTGACAGAGTTGTCCAACAATGGGATTGGGCTTAATGTTGGTTTTGTATAGATTGTTGTTACTGTTTTAGTATTATTTGTGTTATTTTCTCTAAAGCTCTTCTAGTTTTCTTTCCCAACCCATCAGTCTCTCTGTCTTATTTCCTTTCTCTCCCTCTTTGGGAAAGGAGAGGGGTTAATAGAGAATGTCTGTCACTCATCTTGTGGCCATCCCAGCCTTAGCCACTGACAATACTGTATAACTGTATTATGTAACAGGTATTATACAGCATACTGTATAACAGAATACAATAAAAGCATTTATTGCATATTGTTATACATTTACTATGTAATACAGCTCTGTAGCAATGCAGGTGCAGCTGGAATTCCAGCATCACAAAACTGCAGGTTGTGCCTTGACAGTTTCTTAAGTCAAAGAACCCTGAATATTAAAAATGTACTTCAGGAGTTCTGACAGTTTTTCATTTCTGCTATGTAAGTTCTGAGCTCAGATGATTTTAGTGTCCAGGTTTTATAAATCAGAGCTGAGGTCAGCACCACCAACCATGTTCTCATTGGAGAGAGCAAGAAAGCCAAGGTCCCGTAGGTCCTCTGCAGGAAATAGCAGGAGTAGACCTGCCAGGCCAGGAGCAGTGCCATTACCAGGTGAACAAGCACAGTTGTGAGATGTCGGACATGACGAAAGTGAGAGCGGAAGCTGTGGCCTTGGCATCGCAGCAGCAGGCACCAGCACAGATAGGCTGTTACTGGCAGGTTGAAGAACAACATCTGAAAAGAAAAGCAGAGAAAAGTAAGATGATGACCAAGCCAGGTATTACAGGTAGCATACGCGAGGGCATAGAAAGATAAGGGGATGTTAAACTGTTCCATTCAAAGGTATAAGCACACTTGCCAAGGATGGAATCTCAGGATGCACTTCAAAGACTGTGCAGCTGATGAGAGCCGTGGCTGCTTGTGCTTCAGTCCCACTGAGGCATTCCTGCCCACCTCCTGGCAGTGGGAGGTACTGACATGCATCTGACCTCTCTTGTGACAAGTTCAGGGAGCCAGACTGGTCGAAATACCAGCACAGGAGAAAAAGCAAGGCCCTTATGTCAATTAATCTCTCTGACCCAGCCCACTGCAGTGTCAGACAAGTGTTAGTAGTGGCATAAGGGAAAGCCCATGAAGGAGGCAACACCAGCTTGGTCTGGCTTAAGTACCCTCTCTCTCAGCCTAATGGTAGGTGGGAAAACCAGAGGGCAGGCAGGTCAGACTACTGGGAAAACTGGTCTGTACTCGGAGAGTGACACCTGCTGATCTTAAGAGTTATTCACTCTGTAAGAACTGTCCTGGCCACTCAGTTTCTCTCGCTTCACCACTGCAACCTGTGCATGAACTGAGGATAAAAAAAATAATTTAGAGTTGTAAATCTATAGAGATGTCCTCTAACCCAGACATTCAGGGAGTTCAAAGCAACATTATTTTCTCAACCTTCTGTCTACTTAGTGTGCAATCTCCTTCTCTTCTGCCCTTCAACAACTTTGCAGAAATGTTAAGAGCTGTTGTAGTCAGGCAAGGCTCCTAATCGTCTCTAACCTTTCAAGATTCCTTTCTTTATAAAGCTATTTTAAAAACATACACACACACAAAAAAACAAAAAACAAAAACCCCAAACCCAACCCCAAATCAGAATTCCCTAAAGAAAGCAGTTTGTCAGCCTTAATTTTCATAAATACATACCTGTAAAATCCCAACAAAAAATGTGAGACTGCCCTGTAGGAAGGAACCACCAGTGAATACTCCAAAGGAAAAACAGGCCCCCACTTGCCCATCTACCAGTTCACCTACAAACCATGGTCCTGAAAGACAGGAAAAACACATACAGAGCTACAGTATAGATATGCCCCTTTTTCATATTGGTACCCCTGAACACAAAGCAGTTAACTGGGGAAAATATTACTATAGGCAAGCAATAGGGAAGTAAGCCCAATGTTTTCAACTCCACAAACAACAATCTGTTGAATGTTCCTGATGAGAAAATATCACGGAAGGCCAGTAATTTTTGGCATGCAATAATAATACTCAAGTTGGTTTCATCTCTGTGATAATTTTCAAGACCACATACAGCATTTTCCTTATGAAGACAGTAAAAAGGCCAATCCTTTCAAATGCTGGCATGTTCCTAGTATTACAGTAAGATATAAAAGATATGGTCCTAAGCAATTCCAGTTTGCCTCAGCTTAGAATTCAAAATGGGCAGGCTGCACTGTGTTCCGCATACTACACTGACTGCCAAGAAAGTCTCTACTTGAGTAACATCAGAAGAAAAATAAGCTAACAGTAGGGTGTCTTATTGACATCTCATGAGAAATGTACATTCCATTTACTCATTCAACACCAAAGAAGAACCAGATCTTACTCAGAGAGTAAATGAAAAACAAAGTAAATATAAAAATATTCACTTTGTTTTCAGAGTAATTTAATGATGTGCTCAGTTAATTCCAGAACTTCTAAGTCAGTCTCTTACAAACAAAGTCACTTTAGACAATAACTTCTCAAGTTCCACATAGATTTTGTACCTTATGTATATTTTTCTCATTCTCTTAAATGTTAGAAGTCTCATTTTTTCATCAAGACTTGATGTGTAATTTAAAAATACTAATTTATGTCCTCCAGTACTCTAGGTTACTTACCAAGAACAGTGTATAAATTCAGAACCAGAACTGAGTAAAAGAAGGTATTTGTTTTACTGAAGACATGAAGGGAGTACAAGGTGAGAGTAAGCAATCCTGGCTTTTCTGAAGGGAGACAATATTTAAGAGAAATACAGTTGATTCAGGTTGCAACATATATATATATATATATATATATAAATACTGGTCTTTATGAAACAAATCTGCACATTATTTTCTCAGTCTATTATGTAAGAAAAATGTAACAACAAACACAAGGGAATGCTTTTCTACTATTACTGAAAGTAAGGAACTGATATATATGTTAAAAACTGCAGGAGAAGATGTTGATCTACACAAGTACACTTACTTTATGTAAATAAAACTGAACAACCATTCTATACCCAGAAAATTAAGTTAGCTAGAATGAAAAACATGGGAAAAAGGTAATATTAAATTAAGAGATTTAAATCAGCAACTGTGCAAACCCAAAAAGGAATATAGGTCAGCAAGGACTAGATTGAATGAATTTTCTTTGATAAAATCTGTTTAGTTAGATCTGGTAGCAGCTGAGATAGAATGAAGGCTAGGTGTTAAATGGCAGCATTCTGATGTTAGCAGGACAAAAAAACAACCAGCCATGTGGATTTTGTACCTGAAGAAGCCAACAAATTGACTGAGAGCCTTCCTATAAAAGTTAGCTTTTAGAGTGTCACCTATTATGTGGCTGCCCTTCTCACAGAGCATTAACTCCCAGAGGGCAAGCTTGACCTTTGGAAATCAACAGCTCCAACAAATTTGTTCACTAATTTGTAAAACACTTGTCGTAGCCTACAGAGACTTAGCTGGGCCCAGAGTGCTAAGTCTTTTCACTCTTTGCTGCCAAGATCCATTTATTCTTTTTCTACGTAAGCAGTTGCTGTAGTTACCTTAGGATGCTACGTGATTATGAGTATAAAGGAAAAGGGACATATGCTGACATGAATAAGAAGGGAGGTGCCTTCCAGAAAAATCTCATTAGTAAGGTGTGGTTCAAACAATTGTTTAAAGGATAAACACCACAAGCTTAACAGTATTAATTTACCAGATTTATCACAAACCAAACATTATTCTGAGAAAGACCCAAGCCTGTTCATGTACTTTGCAAAAATTAATCCAAAAATAATTTTGTAGAAGGAAATCTGTTTCTCCACTGAGGTCACAGAGAATTCCGTGCCATCTGTAGTGAAACAAGCACACAAACAGACCTAATAAAAAACCTAAATACTCCTTTCCACAGGGTCCTTCAGCGTGAAAATTATCTTTAAACTTCAATTAAAGGATTTTTTATTTAAAGAAAAGATACCTGAACACATTTTCAGTTCTACATTTACTTTGATATGCTGAAGGATTACTGAGTCCCTCTAAGAGCAAAACAGCAGCTTCTGAGAAGCCAATCACAGCTTGCAGAACTAAATACAAAATGTCTAGGTTGATTAACAGCCCAACTATTTTTATATTGGTAGTATGCAGGTAAATATTTGTTTTAGAAGTTCAGGGAAAATTAGATCTACAAAAAACACTGGATCATACCTTTGAGTGCTGGCTTTTGGAGGTATCTGAAAACAATGAGCAAGGCAATCTGAATCAGCACAATCATCCCAAAGAGCACACGAGCCTGAAAAGACAGTTGTGGCTGTAAGGCAGCCCTGCAGTAGCAGCTGCATTTGAGCATGCCTTATGGACGCTGGTAGGATGATACCAGGATTTCTAACTGAAATATGTGGTCAGAGCTTGATGGTGTCATTGAATTGAAAAGCAAAAAGAAGCGTAAGAGTTTTTAAGATATTGGACTCACATCTTACTGACTTAAATTCCATTGGATGGCTGCAGGTGATAGCTCTCAGTTTTTCAAATGTATGGATTTGTAAAACACATCCACTGAAACAGTGTAAATATACTTCCTCTGTGAAGCATTTTCTGAGTGCTCTACTGAATAGAACTGCAGTTCAAGACATTATGGAGAATACTGGTTACTGATTAACTAAGCTAACAGAGTAATTCTGAGCCAATTATGATACTATTCACAGTCACATGGGCTTCTCTGTGTTATTCTGTAAGTGCACCTAAACTATTTTTACATCCTTTCCTTGCATGTATGGACCTGTAACTCCACTCTACGACCTAGAAGTCATACACCATATGACTTTCCAAAGTCAGTTTTGCCTTCCTCTTTGCTAGAGGTAGCTCATGTGAGACTTTTCCCAGCATTTCTGCTAATATGCAGAAACATATTAACAGATGACAGTGGAGTTTTCTTTCATTTAATGTTCCCTTTTTCTACTGTCTTCAGCAGCTTCTTTTCCATTTCTTGCTTGCACAAAATGTGTGTATACCTATGACCAAAAATGGTCAACTGTGACTCAATTCAAGAGGTCAACTGTTTGCATGAACATTTACCTTTGAAGTGTGCAACTTGAGAAAGGAAACTTGAAATATTTGTGCATTTCCAATGGAGCCATATCTGGAAAAAGCAAAGTGAATTCAAGTCTACCAGGAATTAGGAAAATGCCTCCTGCAGTCTCTGGGGAAACCAAACTGGAATGACAGTTGTTTTGCTGTAAATACTTACTAGAACATAGAAGTCAGTGAGAAGGATAACAGATGGCCAAAAGGAAAATCTGAGAGAAAGGTTTTCATCCATAGCAAATACATGACTCTGTGTGCTAATTCTTCCCGAAGCATCCTAGATTGATATGAAATAAGAGAGCAATTAGATACCAGCAGTATACAAAACATCTAGTTCAAGTTGCCAATTATCACTGTAGCTTTTCTGGAAAGATCCCACTGATGTGTGCTTGTTTAGCACTTTGCTTTATTAAATACTACTTATTAAATTCTTGAATCTCATTCAGTTATCTCATAACAAGCATATATTTGCAAGCTTCCTATTGCCTGTACAACTCTCTTCAAATGTTACTTAGTTTTGTGAATATATTGTCATCATTAAAACCACCAAACAAACCACTTGTAAAATGCAGCTTTCTGATGTGAAGCATCACAGAAATCGGTAACTAGCCAGGAGGTAGAACATTGCCAGTACAGAAAGGCCATTAGAAATAACACCTAGCTGGGCAGGACAAAGCTGACCCATTACTATTGTCCAAATGTGTTAGACGTACTATTGTGCAAGTGTTGGAACAGTCTGGTTGAGTTCTTCAAAGACCACTTGAAGGTACAAAAATAAAATATAGTACCATAAATCATATTTACTGTCAGCCTGCAAGAAATTATGGACAGAACCTCAAACAGATAATCCAAGACAACAGTTCAGTCTTCCAGATCCAGTTCCTTTGCCTTCTGAACCAACACAATGCTCCTTCCTATTTTTCCCCAAAACAACTTTAAAAGTGAATTGTTGCCTGATACTCAAAATAATTTTTTGACCAATTAATTACCCTTCTGTACATCATTATATTTCTCATGTTTTTTTTTTTTTCTCCAGATGCTTTGTGAATGTTTTGGTGCTCAGCACTAAAATGTTTATTCATTTAATATATCCTTTGATTTTCTGTAATAAGACAAATATGAAAAGAAATCTGTTATGTGTTTTGTCTCTACTTATGTGATGCAGAAGTGTAATGTTGCAGACACAACAACATACAAAGCATGCCAACAGGTACCTTACCTGGACAGTCACATCTATGTGATGGAATCCTTTGCTGTAATTTTGAGGGCTCCACTTCAGCACATAGAGAGGGCCAGAGACCTGCTGTGCATTCCCCAAGTGAACTCTGTCTATACGGACGTTGACGGAGACAATGACAGAAGGAGAGAAGGCCAGAATTCTAAGCAATGAACAAACAGTAGAACAGATTTGTCACAGGACTTGCAGTTTTGTCATTACCTCTTGAAGGGAAGTCTCATATATAACAAAATATAATTTTCAGTTTTTCCTTAATAATATTGAATAAAGCAAGAAATAGTTACAATAATCTTAAATGATTTTTAAACTTGATTTTCCATTTTTTAAGTGTATATGTCTGACTCAAATTATTTTTAAAGAAGGAAAAAGAAAATATTAAAAATTTGTAATGGTCACCTTGAACTTAAGAGTTCAAAAGAGTTAGAAATTAAACCAGTGAAATATGTGTAGGCTGCTAATGGTAACACGGCCGCTCTTCACTACAATTAAAAAGAAAAGTTCTGTATGGTACTGTGCTAGACAACAGGATAGAAAACTGGGCTGTGGAACAGATGAAAAAGTGGCAGAAATTATCTCAGAACTCTTGCTGTCAAAACATTTGCTAGTGGGATGCATCCTCCTGCATGCAGACACATAATCAAATACTTGTAGATGCCTTGACTAGAAAACTGCCAGTCTTTAAAGTCCTTTCTTGTTGGGGATGGTGGGGGTTGCATTTTTGCTTTCTTTTGGTTTTGTGGGGGTTCTTATTTATTTTTGGATTGTTACTGAGTTTGGCTGAAGAGTTTTTGGGGTTGTATATTTTGTTTCTTTTGGTTTTTTTCTCCCTCTGCTAGTCAGAATATAACCTTTCAGTCTTTGCAACTGAATCACTGAGAGATGGAGTAGAAAGCAAGACTGGTATTACAGATCTGAGATACCAACAGCTGCAGTATCACTTGGCAGTGCTTATGTTCAGAGAAACAGTGATATTAATATAGACTCAATATATTGCACATAAAATTTCTTTCATTTCTGGTAATACAAAAGGCATTCCAGAGCATGTTTCAGTCAAATGAAGGAGTCTTTTATAGTTTCATCAGTTCATATATTTAATGTAATCAAGAGAATGTTCAGGTGAGGTTCTGAATAGGAAACTGCAAAGCAGGTAGACTTAGTAGGGCACTGATTTCTACCTGAAAAGTATGACAGACTTCTTTTGATTGCAATTCTACATATGCAATATAGCCATAATTTTCATGATGACTGATCTAACAGCAAATATAAAATGTTGGAAAAGGCACAGAAACTTGAAATATGAATTAAAAAAAATAGTAGGAAAGGTAAAAGTGGAAAGCTGGAGTGATTTAAAACAAGTATGGTGGAGGCTTGAAATATATTAAAATGTTAGGGATGCAAAACTGAAACCTGAGGAGGCAAAGAGGTCCAACGTGAACAGAGAACACACTTGGAAAACTACACAGGCAAAATCCTGAAATCAGGGGAGGCAACGTGAACATGTGAGATTAGTACTATGTGTTAATCTAACTACCAGCTTTGACCACATAAAAAAAAGTACAATTGGCTTCAGGAGAAATAACTGCATAGACAAACATGAATTACTACATAACCTCTATTTATAACATATATAAATCAAAGTGAGCTCTCAAGAACAATCTTATAGAGAAAAGTGAATTCTGACAACAGTGGAAATAACTTTTTTTTTTAAAAAAGGTTTTGTGTAGATATATATAAATATAGATGTACATTATGATCCAGAAAGACCCAACTACACAGTTAAATACTGTGAACTCAAGAGATTATACCTGATATGAGTGGAATAAAGAATTTTGACTAGTGGTTCATGAGCAGAACTGCTGTAAAGGAAGGATTTGGGATTGGTGATAAGAACTACAGGCCATTGTTCAAACTTCAGATCTGCAAAGCTGAAGAGGTCATGATCAAACACAAGGATCCGGTATCTATAGTGAAAGGAAAAAGATTTTGTGGATATTAGCTACTACATGCACAGCCGATTACCGTGCTTGCCATGTTCCTGCAATTCTCCATTTATTCTGTTCTGTAGGTGATTCTGTATTAATCAGCTCTGCTGTACTGACTGTTCAGCTGATTACCTCTGAGCAAGTTAATTTTATTATAAATCACCAAAGTACTACTCAGAATTCCAAATGCCAAGATCTACTGAATTTTGTACACGAGCCAGATAAATTATGTTAAAAAAAATATATAATGTACATCACTGCCGTGTCTGGGTAGATACTGTAGTTGTACAGAGCCCGCAATGTGCTCTCTTCCTACATGCTAACAGCTTTCTTTCTTATGATTACTGCAGAAGAAAAGCTAAGGCACTGCTGTACATTCCATGTAGCATCAGGCACTTCTTCATGTGTTGCTGAGGTAACATTTCTCAGGTAGACTATTAGTCTCTAAAATTCTAACAGTTGAACAGGTGAAGAGTATGGGTATTTTGAAATAGTGAAGCTGAGTTTTATTACAATTTATTTGTCTGCTTTGAATACTAAACATATACTAAATAAACATTTAGATGCCCTCTTTGTAATTTCTAAAAATCAAGAATTAATTAAAAAATGTTTAATTTATTATTAGCATACTGTTAGAATAGGGAAAAAAAATGCCAAGCTTACACAAAGAGGCATTTTTCAAAAGCCTTAACAGCCATAAACAGTCAGGAAGATCTAACATTTCCATTCAAGTTTACTTACTTCCTATTATCCTTCCAGTCTCCTAGTTCAAGTTCCAGAGTGCCACCATGGTGCTGGCTGTGCAAGACTGGCATCAGCCCACCCATTGTGTGCAAATGTCCACATAAATAGGCTGTGGCAGAACTAATAAAAGAACATAAGAATTGTGATTATTTGGGTGAGAAGGAAATGCCACTGCTGAAAACCTGAAAAGTGACAGACAAATGTGTGCAGAGGCAAGAAAAGGATCTCAGACTGTAAATGTACAAGAAAAAAAGAAAGAACTTGCCTCATTAATGCTCTTATTCCCGGGGCTGGGGAGATGATTGTTGAGGTGGGATAATGGCCAAACCAGATTGTATGATTGCTGTGCAGACTTTCTTTTGCCATCAAAGACAGCTCTTCCATTTGATTCTGGAACAGGAAGGTGGTTGAAAGACAAACAATCATGATGTTTGGAAAGAACAGCAAAAGGAAAAGAAAAAAAAAATTGACTCAGAAAACAACGTGGGGTTTGTTGTTTGTTTGTTGTTTTTTTTTGGTTGTTGTTTTTTTTCCCCCCAAATAATACTCCTTGTTGCTTCAGAGACCTGTGCATGAACAAATGGTACTAAGGAACAAACTCTACTAATTTCCTAAAATTCCATGTTGGAATAAGGATGTGAAAACAAGATGCTCAACAGCTTCCCTGCAACTGAACACAGGAAAAATGTGATGTAAAGAGATATTGTGGTAAATGGTGTTTCTGTCTTTTCTATTGCTCATTTGTATAGTCATAGACAACACTTGAGCTGATTTTAGAAACCTCTTTACTTTACACTTATCACCTCTACCATCTTGAGTTACTAGATGGCCTTTTATAGGCACAGAAACTATGCACCATATGCTTTGGTCATTTAACTGGATAAACTATGATGCTGAATCTTGTAAATATATACTCAGCCATTGCTTTTGAAGTTAAGCACAAATAACACTTTACACAGTTATATCTCTCCTCCACTTTTTTGACTTCCTATATTAAACCAACCATTCACTGTCCAGAGAGACTCCAAATACCAGTAAGACCTCAAAGTCTAACAGGGGAAGCAGAACAACTGAATCCATACAAATCCACTCACTACTTTGTGGATCATCTTTTAGTGTTACACACAGAACCACAAACATACCTTTGTCCCTTCTATCTGAAAAGATATACTGGTAAGTATGAATACAGAAAACCAAAATATGAATACAGTATGTCATCCTGGGTTAATGTAATGGGCTTATTTTCACTAATAAGTGAAATTATATTTCCTTTGCCTTTATGAATTTTGGGCTTAAATAATTTTTTACCTAAGCTGTACAAACAAATCACTTATACAAAACTCATTTATTTTTCATATTTCTGGCAAAGGATTAATTCTTAAAAGTTACAGTCATCTTGTTTTGTGCAAAAATCTGCAAATGATGCTCTCTGGACTCCTGCTGCTGGATAGTTAGCAAGCAGATGCTGAACTAAGTGCAACCAAGGACAGAAGCTCTAGAGATGACTGCATTTTTTTGCTGTTACATGAAAGTTTGTCTGCAGATCTACTGCACCCGCTATGGATTACAGTGCACAATGAGAACAGTACTTCCATATCATCTTTAACCTAAGGATCACTAAGTGCTTTACAAACACTTAACTATGTCCAACCTCCTTTAGAAAAGATTAAGGGGAGAACATTTTACTTATCATTGAGGTCATTATCACTGGCCATATCAAAATATGGTATCTGTTTACCCGGAAAAAAAAAAAAACAAACAAAAAACTGTCTGCCAACACTTCAGAAGACTATCTCAATAACAACAATGCATCAAAAAACTACAGAGAAAAACATCAGAGGGAAGCAAAATGTTATCTAAGATGATATATGATTTAGACATTGGGATTAATGTTAATCTTTCTAAACAATACCATGTCATTTTTTATTACTTCAGCAGGTCAGATCTCACTTTATAAATAATACATTTTTTTCTGACACTACAAGGAAATTGCCACTCAAATCTGGCTTAAATGCTAAGAAACTACTGAAGTATACTTAAAGGGTCTATTAGACATTTTTTGTACTAGATCATTTCTTAAGAGAGAAACCCCAGATACTGTGTATGTTGACACGTTCATTTTTCTAAATACATGTCTCACCTGTGATAATTTAAAAGTCCAAAGACTCTTTTACAGGGACATAAATATTTTAGTCAAATCTTCTTTCTAAAAACAAACAAACCCCCCCACCACAAACCAACTATTGTAGAAGTAAAACAGGAACAAAATGCCAAGACACAGAAAATATACCGTGTTTAAAATCCCGTAGAAATTATAGGGTCTCTTAGGGCCTGGGTTGAGTGTGGCATCCACACAGATGAACGAATAGTTCCCAAAAGAGGTGGTGTGGATGTAATGGAAAGAGCCATCTTTATGCCAAGCAGAGAATTTCCTGCCAAAATACAATGGAAATATTGCTGTTGGGAAAGTTGCAGCAATGAGGAAAATGACCTGCCTAGTATAAAGGTCAGATTTCTTGCATTAGGACTAGATTCATCCTGTTACTACAGTAAAGGCTCTTCTTCAAAATCAATGGCACTGAAAAGTCTCTACTTAAAGGAAGATGCATTACTATTACATAGATCATGTGTTAAGGCAGGTAGCAGATTAGCACACAAGCTTTGAAAACCAAGTTAGCTTAAGTACATTTTCCATGAACAACATAGATAAAGGATATGCCAGCAGCATGAACAATACAAAACTAATAGGTAAGACAACAGGGCAGCAGAGTCCTAAAATACTTTTAATTAAAGGAGATACACGAAGAGGAAAAAAATCAAATAGAATATATGATAAATCTCATTACAATTTCTCTATTTTTGCCATGATGACAGACTGTAATGAAGTAAAATCCATTTTCAGATCACATTTCTTTAGCAAATGACTGTTAATTAATAAGCAAAGGCTTTTTAATCTGGCTTCAGAATTTCACTCAAATTCTTAGGTTGGCTAAATTGCTTTGAAATTTCACTCTAATCCCTTTGCTATTAGTGTATCTTCAGTGTGGACTAGAAGCAGGTGCTCCACACATCTTTCCAAACAGTAAGCTTGTCCACACCAAACAATTCAGGGATAATCTGGCAAAGTCAGTGGTATTGTATCTTCCCACATGCATCAATAGGACTTCTGGTGGCAGCCTTAAACTAGAGTTGAAGTCTAGACTGCCAGGTAGCCACAACTGTGGCAAAAAATACAGCAATGTACACTGCACTAGCCCATCCAAAAGCCTCATTAGCACCTTACTTTAATCCCATCATGACAAATTCACAAGTGAACTTCCTGTTCTCCTCCAGATGCAACTGCTGTAGGATTGTATCCCACATAATTTATGGGAAAATGTATCTCTTCCTGCTGGCTCAGAAGAGCTAAGGCAAACTGAACTGTCAGACTAAATCTGTGTTCTTAGTGTGAACTGAGTGGCTAAGAGCCTGAATTAGAGTATCACAAGATCAGAGGATGTCAGGGGTTGGAAGAGACCCAAAGAGATCATTGAGTCCAACCCCCCTGCCAGAGCAGGACCATACAATCTAGTTCAGGTCACAGAGGAATACATCCAGACAGGCCTTGAAAGTCTCCAGAGAAGGAAACTCCACAACCTCTCTCAGGAGTCTGTCCCAGTGGTACGTGACCCTTGCAGTAAATAAGTTCCCCCTTGTGTTGAGGTGGAATCTCTTGTGCTGCAACTTGCACCCATTGCTCCTTGTCCTATCACAGAGAGCAAGTGAGAAGAGCCCGTCCCCTCCCTCCTGACACCCAGCCCTCAGATATTTATAAACATGTATTAAATCCCCTCAGTCTTCTCTTCTCCAGACTAAAAAGCCCCAGATCACTCAGCCTCTCCTCATTAGGCAGTGTTCCAGTCCCCTAATCATCCCCATAGCCCTCTGCTGGACCCTCTCCAGCACATCCCTGTCCCTCTTAAACTGGGGAGCCCAAAACTGAACCCAGTGTTTAAGATGAGGTCTCACCAGGGCAGAGTAGAGAGGGAGGAGAACCTCCCTTGATCTCTTAATACACCCCAGGATCCCACTGGCCACCTTCACCACAAGGGCACATTGCTGTCCCATGGTTAACTTGTTATCCACCAGCATTTCCATGTCTCTCTCCACAGGGCTCACTGGATGGCCACACAGGCTTCAGCTGTATCAGCCAAGCCTCCCAGTTTGGTGTCAGCAGCAAACTTGCTGAGCAGACGCTGTCTGTCTGTCTGTCCCCTCCTCAATGTCATTGATGAAGATGTTGAACAGCACTGGACTCAGCACTGATCCCTGGGGACTCCACTTGTTACAGCTCTCCAGATGGATTTAGATTTCCAAGTCCTCCTCCAGTTCTAATGATTTAAAGCTGCAAACACCACCAAAACTATGAACTAAGATTTTATGTTCAGATGTGGAGGACAGGAGAAATTGAGAAATTAAGCTACTGAGGCTACTTTTACAATGTACAAGCAAAACACACAGCTGAGGAGGGAAAAGTTTCCTCACCTATCTTCACATCTAAATCTCAAGTGTGTTCGTCAAGAACATTTGTGCACTTATCATCTGCCTTCTTGCTTCTCTGAACTTTTAAAAATGAGTCAGATGTAAAGAAAGGGCTCACATGAAATTTAGATGCGTTTGACATAAAAAGCCCTCTTGGCATGCAGAATGAACACAAAAAAAAGTGAAGTATTATCTTGCTTGCTTTTTTTTCCCATCTGTTTTAAGGAGGAAAATCATTCTTTGTACCACTTTAGGGTTTACAGAGATACATATCACACAACTGTTTCAAGGAAACTGAACACAGCACACAGAACATTGCTAGACATAGGCAGATTTACAAAATATTGAATTATGAAACACAAAGGGATAAGAGGTAAGAAGTCTACAAAAAGAATTATTTATCTTCTCAATTCTGCGCTACTACCTGGTAGTGGAAAGACAGGTTGAATAGCAGACATGATTCTGGACTACAGAGAAGTCAGTGAAAAAACATCATAAGTGATAACTGAAAACCGAGTATTTAGTGAGTTTGACATTGAATATAACAGCATCTCTATGGTAAATCAAAGTACCTGTAGTAGTTCCGAACACTATTCAGGTGTGGAACGTTGAATGAATCTGCAAGGGACAGAAGAAGAAAATGAAGACATGTTTAGAAATTGATCATTGACCTCTGTATTGTATTTCCCAGTACTGAGATAAAGCAGTCTTAGCAGGCACTGAGGATCTATGTTAAAATGTATAACTGACAAGCAGACTAACCATGCAGAGAAGATACTATACACTTGATGCAGTTAAACTGAAAATGGGAATAGTTTTCTCACTTAAATTTTAATTCAAAGTTGATGTGGGAATGTAAACTTGGTAGCTAAAAGCTAACCATGTGTCTCCACTTTGGCCATAAATCTTTTCAGAAGCTTTTTGGATTGGGTGCATTCTCTGTAAGTAACACCTAACTCATCCAAGGAATATAAAATAACAATGGCATGTGTAAAACAGAGACAGCAATTTGAGGAGGTTTGTGCTGCAGCTGGGGTTCACCTCTCCATTAAGGCTGGTAACAGTAGCCTGATTGGGAGATGAGAGCGAAGTGTTATCTATGGGCTATATACAACAAAGGCTGCACCTTTTTTATGTTCAGTCCTAGACTTTCTAGCTTTGTCTTACTTGTAACAGCTGGCTTATAAAGCCTGGTGTTTGAATGTAGTGACAACTATGTGTACAAACTGCTATGAATTCTTTCTATACAGAAGAAACCAAATTTCCTCTAACTGCCACAAGTTGATAGTTTTTAATTTAAAATTGTGGGGGGAAGTAATATCTTCAGTAGGGTAAGGTTATGGTTTGCCCTTCCATTAAAAAATGGGGTACGTAAACTAATGTCCTGGAAACTGAAGCTGTGTTCCACCACTTGTCAGGTACAAAACATTAAAGGAAGACTGTTACTTCCCTGAAATTAAAACTGCAGTAAGTGCCTGTAAACCAAATGTGTGGCAAGCTCTTTTACCAACTCATAGCCACCAATACCACACTAGTAAGCACTAACACTTCAGCTTTGTATTCTAATTTGCCTAAATCAGCTCTGCAATCGCAGGAAAGAAAGTGATGTTTCATTTCATTCTTACCATGATTTCCTTTGATATCTATCCACTTGGTTTTTTTCTTGACCCTTGGTCTCTCCAGGACTGCCTGGTAAATTTTCCATTCTGCTTCTATCTGATCAGATCCAAGTTTATCACTTGTCTTACCATCTGTCAGATCACCTGGAAGTGTACAAAAGTGAGATCTAACTAGAAGCTTACAAAGCTTATGCAAATACTGTAACTAGGTAAGCATGCAATCAGCCTCCCCATATGCTGTAGGCCTCTTGTGTGCAATCTGGATGCTTCTGTCATCTGATCCATGGAGGGCAAACATCTGTAAACTGTGTCACTGCAGTGCTATTACAAATGCCACACCAAGGTAAAGACAATTGTTACACCTTCATTGTACCTGAAGATTCTAGTCACACCAGCTTTGTTTAACTTCATGCCTTCTGTATCACCTCAAGCTCCAACTGAAGATCAAACCATTCCCATTTCTGTTCACCTAGTAATGCCTCCCCTTCCCTTAGAAGATGAATGCTATTTCTGAACTCTTAAATTAAAAAGCAAGAAGCATATAAGTAACTCTGCAGAAACCAAAGTCCAGGTCTAGCATTAAGATTCTAAATCTTTGCATATAGTAATGGCTCAAAAACTTTTTTATATGATCACAAAAACATAGCAGTAAGGACCTATCAAACGAAATGGCAAATCTCACTTCATTTGTCTTGGTATATGTTCAAATGGAAACAGTGATGAAATCTGACTTAGTTCAGAAGTGAATTTCAGAGAAATGAGCAGGGACTGTTTTGAGCAAGGAACCAGCTCTTAATGACTTATCAGAGACACTGCTCAATTCTCTAATTTTAAACATTAAGAATGATGTAGAATTGCTGCCAGGACAAGAAGGAAGGTAGGTTCTACCAAGGAGTAAGGTATAGTGACAAATAATGGGACAATAGCTATACGCATAATTACACCTTTGCTATGTGAAATCCACACTAAACCCACCATCGGACGCAAGGTATTGGTCAGAAACTAATTCTGCTGAGAAATTATTCTCTTCTGCTTCATGCAGTCTATTTTCAGCTGCAATTCCATTTCCACTGTGTAAGTTATCTCTTAAGATCCCAGACATTTGCTTATTTGCTCTTCCTTTGATGGCACATCCAATGGCAAATTCACACTTTTGCATTGCTCACCTGTTGCTAGAACAAGTGCTGGCCGAATTATATCAATTGTTTCAGTACAGAATTTTTCTAAGTCGGAAGCTCGTTTGGGATCCTGAAATTTACTGATATGAATATCTGACACCTGCAAAAGAGAAAAATGAAACACTGTCCCACACAGAGCATTATTGTTTCCCAGGTTGTTCTGTGAAGCCAAGTACATCAGAATGCAACATAACAGTAGTCACAGTGATTCATGTCAGTTTAAGGAATATAGAGAAAAACAAGTGGATGACAAGGGGAGAAGAAAAGCAAAGCAAGCATATGATATCACATATTGAACACTTAAAATCACATTTACATTACAAAAATGTCCTTAAATCTAAGGGCATACATAATATATGGCGTAGTTAGCTATTTACAGAAAGTTTTGATGAATTAAGTGGCCGGCTGACTTTCAGATTCTGTAAGGCTTCTGGTGCAGCACAGTAGTCTTGCTACAAGAGAGATTATTAAGTAGTTCTGCAAAGTAATAACATGCTAAAGGTATGTAGGACTGGAAGCATACCAATAGCTAATTTCATACCTGGTGTGACATTTCTAGAGCAGAGTGGGAGGATTTCTAACATTCTACCTGTGCATTTTAATGGAACTATTGTTCATTCCTGAACCAAACAGTGAAAGCTCTCACATCAGAACAGCCTACAGACTGGGATGGAGAGAAAAACAAGATTAAAAAAAAAAAAAAAATTAAATACTGTGGCTCTTCAGGTCTGACCAAAATAAATACTGGATAAATACTTTCAATTCCACATTCTATTCCACTTCAGTAAATTGATAAATTATCCTCCTCAGTTTATAAAAATAATTTTTGATGCTCAAAAAACAGTGAACACACGTTCATGGCCATCTGATGATGTCACTAACTGGGAAAGAAAACCATTAGTTTTTACATTCTTACACTGTAAGTCTTAAAATAAACCTTACTCCTGTTCTATTGATATCTTAAATTTCCAACCTTTAAGCAGAAGTGGTTAGGAAGGCTGATTTTCTGCAAATATCTTCCTACTTTTTCTCCCCTCTATCAGCTGAGTCTAAGATTTAAAAAAGGCTTTTTTTTTTTATTGTAAGTTCTAAGACTTCAGTGTCCCAGGACTTCTGAAAGCCAGGTGTAAGTTTTTATCCTCAATAAAAGCCATGAAATATTAAGATCTTGGGAGTGGAGCATCTCCCCTTTCTTTTGAAATTAACTTCCAAAAAAAGTCCCAATAAAGAGGAGGTCAGCAGGCAAGGGGAAAAGCTTACAATGTTCTTAATTTCCCAAAATACAGGTAAAAGCCCACTTGCTGCATTTTTCTCTTTCCCCTCCCTCTGATTGCTTTGGAAATGACCTCACTCATTGCACCACAAGCAGTTACTTTTGCCAAAATGGGTTGGAAGAAACTTAGGGGTGAAATCACCACATTCATTATCTTGAGAAGTGGCTCAGCAAAGGCAGGCATTAATGAGGAAGAATTACGAGGCCTGCGGCAACAGTAGGATATATCTGCCTGACAGAAACAGCAGAAAAATCACCTACTGTAAGCTCGTCAAATGCTGCAAGAAAGGTGAAAGAACCATGAATGCAAGTTTATAGTACAAAGACTGTACTGTAGTTCAGTTTGAGACAGCCTGTGGATGGGAGCAAAACCAGGGCAGGAACTACTGGGAGAAGAACTGACCATCCTGAGCTCTATCCAGTGGTCTAGGGTTCATAGAATCATAGAATGGTCTAGGTTGGAAGAGACCTCAAAGATCATCCAGTTCCAACCCCCTGCCACAGGCAGGGACACCTCCCACTAGATCAGGACGCTCAAGACCTCATCCAGCCTGGCCTTGAACACATCCAGGGAGGGAGCAGACACAACCTCCCTGGGCAACCTGTTCCAGTGCCTCACCACCCTCACTGTGAAGAATTTCTTCCTGACATCCCGTTCAAATCTCCCCTCCGCCAATTTGAACCCATTCCCCCTCGTCCTGTCATTACAAGACCTTGTGAACAGCCCCTCCCCAGCCCTCCTGTAGGCCCCCCTCAGATACTGGTAGGCTGCTATAAGGTCTCCCCAAAGCCTTCTCTTCTCCAGGCTGAAAAGCCCCAACTCTCTCAGCCTGTCCTCATAGCAGAGGTGCTGCAGCCCTCTGATCATCTTCGTGGCCCTCCTCTGGACTCTCTCCAACAGTTCCATGTCCTTCTTGTGCTGGGGGCTCCAGAACTGCACACAGTACTCCAGGTGGGGTCTGACAAGAGCAGAGTAAAGGGGGAGAATCACCTCCCTTGCCCTGCTGGTAATGCCTCTCTTAATGCAGCCCAGGACACGGTTGGCTGTCTGAGCCGCGTGTGCACACTGCAGGCTCATGTTGAGCTTCTCATCCACCCAGACCCCCAGGTCCTTTTCCTCAGAGCTGCTCTCCAGCCACTCACCACCCAGCCTGTATTTGTGCTTGGGATTGCAGCGCCCCAGGTGCAGGACCTTACACTTGGCCTTGTTAAATTTCATGAGGTTAGCCTGGGCCCACCTCTCCAGCCTGTCCAGGTCCCTCTGGATGGATCCCTGCCCTCCAGCAAGTCAACTGTGCCACACAGCTTGGTGTCATCTGCAAACTTGCTGAGGGTGCACTCAATTCCTCTGTCCATGTCGCTGACAAAGATGTTAAACAGCACTGGTCCCAGCACTGACCCTTGAGGGATGCCACTTGTCACTGGTCTCCAGGTGGACATTGTGCTGTTGATCACCACTCTCTGCATGCGACCATCCAGCCAATTCCTTATCCAGTGAGTTGTCCACCCATCAAGTCCATGTTTTTCCAGTTTGGTGACCAGGGTGTCATGTGGGACAGAGTCAAAGGCCTTACTCAGGTCCAGGTAGATGACATCAGTTGCCCTTCCCTTGTCCACTGCTGCTGTGACTTTATATAGGGTTGACCTATGGAGTCACCAGGGAGCCTGAAGTCTGATTCCCACATGTCATCAGGTACAATGCCGGATTTAGTGCTTGATTTATTTACAAATTAGGTCAATAATAAAATAACTGCTTGAAAGAAAAGGCAAGTCTCAAATCAGCTGTGCCATGACCTATCCTTGGAAGAACTCCACTTGGAAGTAACATGACCAGAAAGAACACTGTAAGAGAATATGGAACATTACTGCTTGACCTCGTAGCTCTGCAGCTGCTATACAGTGTTGTAGCTGACTCGCTTTAAGATACCAACTCAAGATAGGGGCTTTATCTACATTAATTCAACCATATCTCTCATCTTGAAACCTGTTCTGCAAAGAAGATAAATCTTAAGTCACTTAAAGAAAAAATACCTGAAAAAATTACTTCGAAAAGATATAGTAAATGGAGAGAAAACAAAAGGGCTAATAATGCACTGTCTTAGGCACTGAGAGCACTGCCTGCAGCTACTGCTTTTAGGCAAAGTGCCACTCAGTCTGAGAATTGAAGCAAAGCAGTAAAAGCAGCCTCTTTAGTAGAAGAAACTGCGCGGCAACCCCTGTGACATCTCAGCTGTCGATTACGTCCAAATATCTAACCAGCTTGCAGTCAGTTATGCACTAAGTGCTTCAGGAATGCTCTGGGGGAAGAGTTTGGAAAGAGGCCGTGGATGTGACAGCTTACTTCCAAGACTATTCTAGATTAATTTGGATTTTATGTTCAACATGAAAATAGTGTGCGTACTTTTAGCCTAACACACACCACTTTTGTCCTGACTTTCCATTGCTAAAATTCACACTTCTCAACCACACAACTCCGCGTTTTGGAAGTGGAAATGGACAGGCAGAGCTTGTACTTTCACTGGGATGTTTGATAGTATTGTGTTGGGTCCTGATACAATATATAAGATGACGTAACAGTTAGGTGAGTTTAAATTACCCACTTTTACCACTCACATCTTATTTTTCGCGTTGCTTGGCAAACTGCCCAAACACCTGCAAACTGGGTTTGGCTAGAAACCTCCGATACAAGGATGAAGGACGTTTACCGGGAAAGGTGCCACAAGGATGAAGGACGTTTACCGGGAAAGGTGCCACAGCTTCACGGCCAGGGCGGGAGCTCCGCAGCTGGGAACCCCTCACTCTACCCCGCCGGTGTTCTAGGGCTCGGCAGCCACCCCCACCGGCGCTCAGCCCCGCCACGCCCCCAGCCCCACTCACCTGCACTACCCACAGCAGGTTATCGACCTCCGCCCCGGGGGCGGGCTGAGGGTCCCACGGGCGGCGACGCTGATTCACGGGCACCGGCACCCCCGACGGCATGTAGCAATCCAGCAGCAGCGCCACAGCGGCCGCTAGCAGCAGCCCCACGATCAGCTTCAACATGCCGCGCCACCAGGCTGCGCCCACTCCGGCCGGTCCTCTGCCCGCTGCGGGGAAGCGCCGCCGGCTTCAGCACTTCCGGGTCGCGGCACACCTCCTCGGCTTGTCGGGCTGTCTCCGACGCCGGGAAATAGAACTCCTCAACATCCATAGTAGTATTAAGCCGCCGTTTCTTTACTGCAGCGCGTTGAGTGCATGGGGATCTTTTCTCGAAGTATGCACTGCATCGAAGGTTACGCGTGGCTGTTTACACAAAGAGCTTCACAGAGTAATTTGAGGGTCTCCAAACCCCCCCTCCCACGTCATCTTCCTACGGCAACAAGGACGCTTTTGATATTTTCCCACTCGGCTTAAGTACTCTACCAGATAAATTATTATGTACTGCCAGCATCTCCTTTCTTCTTTCTTACCTATCCTTGTTTTACTTACATATTTGAAGTGGACAGGTGTTTTTTTTATCTCATATTCCAAAATAATAACGTTCAAAACCATCTCATGCCAAACTTGTGCCAAACAGTAAACACACACTCAAGGCCTCATGTCGAAGACAAAGGGAGAAAAAAAGTCTTGCTTTTTGAAATGCAGACATTTCCATTCTTTCTTATCCTCTTAAGCATGAGTTTAGCTGAAAAAGCTTCTGTCACTTTACATCACTGATTTCACTGACTTTTAAGCTAGTATTCTCAACTTTCCAGACAGTCATTTCTAATTAAAAATTGCTTAATTTTCATTGTCATATCATTTTTCATAGGAAAAAGATTTAATTTTTAGCACTGATCAAGAAAAGCACTTTTCATAATAATTTAAAAAATATATTACATCCCTTTTCATATCAGTTACATTTTAGTAATATATTACATGCATTTTTCACATGGTCTTGATAATTTAGCTGCTCTTTTGTGGGACTTAATGTATATTTGCTTTGGTGTTTTTTTCAGCTGCCTTCCACCTTGCTTGTCTGCTTCCTATTTAACCCCTTGAACTCCAAAACATCTCAAACAACAGCTTTGAAATCAACAGTTAGCAATCATAATCCCAGGAATCATAGAATGATTTGGGTTGGAAGGGTCCTTAAATATCTGCTAGTTCCAACCCCTGCCATGGGCAGAGACACCTTCCACTAGACCAGGTTGCTCAAGGCCTCATCCAATCTGGCCTTAAACTCCACTGGGGGAGTAATCTTGAAAATTAGGGTTTGCTCAGTATTTTCTAGAGCTCAACCATTTTATTTCATCTCTATCAGGATTGCCAAGCTTCAGCATTTTGTCTCTATTGAAATTTAGATAAACTCCCATTTAATTATTTTTATTTCCTCTATTGCTTTACTATCCATGGATATCCTGTTATTTTGTGGCATTCTGCCTGGGTAGTGGTGCTTTTTTTTTTTTTTCCAGCGGTTCACTGTTACTTATTTTGCTGTCTCACAGCATATGTGGGTTCCAAATCTTTCTCCTTTTTTGTATTAAGTCTTTGTATTATAAAGTTGACACTGTTGTTCAACTAGCATAACTTCTAGAAGTCACACAGCAAGGTGACACCACGGTGGTGGCTCAGCAAAAAGATATGGCCATGCAAGATATCTCACAGCAGAGGAGACTGCAGGCAGCCTTCCCTGTGATTAAGCATGTTTTTGGCTACCTGTGAATCACAGTTTCACTCCCTTTATCAGAGAGGCTGTTGTGCAGAAAATATTGCTGGTTAGTGGTTGGCCATCCTACTGGAAAAGATTGAATACAGAATCAGGTAGGAGTTGGAAGGGCCAACCCACTGCTAAAGGTGGGTTGGCTTAGATAATGTTGCATGGGAATGTGTCCTGCTGGGTTTTTTAAGTCTTCAGAGGGGATTCCATAATCTCTCCAGGCAGCCTGTTCCAGTGCGACACAGAACTGCAACACATACAGACAAAACTACATGAAGGTTTGAACTGATTGTCATGAAGCTTGATGGCAAAATTCACCTTGTTGTTTTTACATCTCGTGGCTAAACCTGTCTCAGTATCTGCACATTAATTTTCAACCGACAGATTTTAGTATGCTAAGTAAGTCTGATGTTACTTCTTAAAATGACTCGTGGTAGATGAGTGGTGGTTACCGCAGAAGAGCTACAGTGAAATGTTCTTAAGATCTTTGAGAGTACCAGTGACAAAAACCTGTATGTAGAAAGTTCTCTTACAAACTTTATCTCATCTGTACTGATAACTGAGGGATGTGGAAAAGCTGTTCAGCAGGTTGAAGTAGTAAGACAGCAATGTAAGGAGGCAGTCTGTTTCAAAACAGAGGTATCTGACAGGCAGTTAGTACACATGCCTGCAGGGTCCAAAGCTATGGCTATCTGACAGGGAATTGTGCAACTGAACTAGTTTGCAGCACTGGCAGACTTCCTTCAGGAGTTAGGCCAAGTCTGTCACCTATCAACCAAATTCCTATCTTCTGCCAAACCAGCAGAGCGCACTCACAATAATTTTAATATGCTGTAGTAGCAGGATGTGGCACAAAACTTTTTAACCTTGGAGTCTGCCACGTACCTAATTAATGTGTCCAGCAAGTCATCCTTGATGATCTTATTGCTTCTTTTTCCTGATCTACGAAGCTGCTGCTCCCTCCTGTTCTATGAAACTCATCAAATTTTGCCACGCCTTAGCCCAAACAGCAGACATATGGCACATCTGCAGGAGTGGTGTGACTCCACATTAGTGTATATGAAAACTGCTTCAGCAATTATCTTGGTATTAACGCAGGACCTATGAGAACAGTCAGTTTAAGTGCTCCCAAGTTAACTTCATCCATATAACTGCAAGAGCAGGATCAACAAATGTTTCGCCTGCTGGCAATCCAGACTTATCCTCGGGAAGCGTTCTGCTCCGACTTCTCTTAGGAGGCCGCAGGCGCCTCCGGATGGATGCGGACCTCCCCAGTCCCTCAGAGCGCCCCTAAGCGCCTGACAGGACTATGAACGCCATGATCGCAGCCTTAAACTTCCAGACATCTCCTGCTCTCAGCCACCAGCCTCCATCACCCTGTCAGCTCCAGCACATGAAGGACATTGCAGAACACCCGCAGTACCTTCCGCAAACCGCCTCGGAACTCAAAATGATTCGGCGCCTCAGAGCATGCGCGGAGGGTGGTTGGCGTCTGCGCAGTGTAGCCGCTGTAGGGGGCGGGCTGTGGTGCGCGACGAGAGGTGGTGCGGTGGTACGAGTGACTGCGGTGGCTCCTTCTGGGCGCTGACGGCGTCGCTGGCCGCGTCCATCGCTCTCAAAATGGCGGACGAAGCTGACGGGGGGCCTGGCGTGGGGGCGGCGGCGGCGGCGGGAGCAGCAGGCAGTGGAGTCCCCATGCGGCCCCACGAGCGGGCTACGGTGAGACTGCAGCTCTGTGCGGCGACGCGGTTCCCCGTATCTCTGCTTTGCCGGGTCGCCGCTAAGTTGAGCTTTGCTGGCTGCGGTGCGCCCCGCAGAGGGAAGAGGCTTTTCCTGGCGGAGGGGCGGTGCTGTAGAGGCCGCGTCCTCCGTGACGGCTCTCTTCTCCGTGGCGGGGCTGCTGTAAGGCGCAGCGGAGGGGCGGGACGCGCTATTGTGCGTCGCTGTTACCGGCGGGTGTTGCCGGCGACACCTGTTGAGGCGTGACAGTGCTGTGGGGCTAGAGCACGGGGCGCGGGAGCACTAAAGCCCTGGGCCCGGCGGCCTGGACTGGCTGGGACCCCGGAGAGTCTTCGGGCCCGGCAGCCCTCAGTCAGGCGGCCCGGAGGGAAGCGGCTTGGCGCCAGCTCACGATAGCATCTCCAGTTCCAGGGGCCGTGTTTTCATTTGACCTGCGTTATTAAACGAGAGTAAATTCAGAAAGCGTCAAACACTGTCCTGAATGCTTAAAACATTGGGGCGTATGCATGCAACTTTTAGCCTTTTTTCTGACTTTACTAGTAAATGTGACTTTATTATGCAGGCTGAATATCAGGTTATTTTTCTTCAGAGGTGTGAATGAAGCACCAAATAGTGAAACTTAGGCCACATGTGACAGTGGTTGTTTGACTGCTGAATGTTTTTTCTTTGAACTACTTTAACCACTTAGTGATGTAATATTTTCTTACTGAGAACGGCATGGCGCTGAATTTCTGTAGTGGTAGTAGGTGAGGGGCATCTGTGCTGTTCTTTGCAACCTTTGTTAAGTGATTATGTGTTGTAGACGCCCTAGAGAGGGCTAGCCCAAAGGCTGTCAGTTTAAGAAAAGGAGTCTTAATATGTAATCAGAAACCTTATGTTTTATGTTAACATTTTCCTGTAACAAGATGAATATATAGTATGGTTTTGATATATAGATTTGGATGCTCTCAAGCCTGTAGTAGCTTTGTAATGCTGTACAGCATTAATAGAACTAGAAACATATATATAGGGAAATGTTTACTCAGTGGAACTTCTCTTGCAGGTCACAGTGTTCAGCCAACAATCATTACTAGTTGTGGTCTTTGTCTCAGAATTGTAAGGGAATCTGCAAATCACAAGGATGCAGTCTCTGACTACAAAGCCATTGCTAAAATGGAATGTGACCATAACAGTAGGAATAAGTTGTATGATTTTCAACTAGTAAAAATGTAATTTGATTGCATTATAGTGTCAAAAATATGGCCTTAGTCAGGCATCACCTTAACCTTGATAGCCATGTGTAGAGTCATAGAGGTAGTGAGGGTGATAGTTGCAATAAGCAGCAAAAGCAGTGCAATCAGCCTTTGTTTCAGTGTGTAAGAGGCTGAGGTAGCCTAGGTAATGCATAAAACTGGTAATAGTGGTATTGTGAAAAATGGGTGGAAAGATGCTGAAGAGCTCTTCAGTTTCTCAAAAATAAGTGCTGGTCAATTAAGATGTTTTAATTTGTATGTGGTTTCAGCCAATTGAGAGTCTTAGTTCCAGAATTGCTGTTGTTCCAGGAGAGGGGTGTGGGCATTCAGGCTGTATTGTCTGCTGTATATCCAAACAAGGTGCAGGAATCTTCACAGGCTGTATAGGATGAGGGTATTACATTAATGGAGACAGGAGATCTAGCAGTAGGAACTTAGGTTGGATCTGACAAGGTTCCTGAAGTTAGGTTACAAACTTGACTATACTTATGCCTGAGACAGCTGTAATCTGAAAGTACATCCAATTTACTGCTGTACTAAAGATGGTACTAATTAGGTGAAACTAGTGTATCCTGACTGACTTGTGTGCAGCTGGTCTGAATGTTCTTTCACTGCGGTGCTAGAATCAGGAAGTTGAGGGAGTGTGGAGCAGAAACAGCTGGCTGAGTGGAGGGAGCTGCAGCCTAAATGAACTTGTCATATATATCTTGTCAAACCAGTTAAATTGACTCTTGCTTTTCTTTTTCCACTCTGCCTTTGGGTGCTGTGGTTGCAGTGCAGCACTATCTGGCTGTGTGTGCTGCTTTGAGGCTAGTTGGTGCACTGTGGGACTAGTAAACCTTACCAGAGTGCTGGGTGCATAACGCAGGATAACCTGAATAGTTCTGCAGGAGCCAGCCTGATTCTAGAATGCATGTACTCAGGTACTACACTCTTTTGCACCCGACTCGAGTTGATGATTGTTTCTGTGCACAGAACTCCAGCTCTTCAAGTTGAGTGACTGTAGCTGGCATTTCACTGCATTAGTTGTCAGGACTTGTCTTAGCCTTCTACTTCTGTCATTGCTGTGTTGCTTCTTGAGAGACAGGACTGGACTTGGGCTGCACTGCCTAATAGTAAGTCCTGTCCACAGAATTATTTTCTTTTCCAGTGGCATCCACAGTTTGCTTAGCTGACTGATGGGCTGGACTTGGCTTGTGTAGTAGTTGGCTAGCAGGTTTTGCTGGTGGCCTAATAAAAGCCTGATTTGCAGGCTGGATCCATCCCTTTGGTTGTTTGTCCATCTGTATTCTAAACCAATTCAAGTTTGAGTTCTGCCTGCTTTGCAGGCTGGTTTCAAGGCTGTTTACCCATCTGTATTCTAAACAAGTTCCACTGTAAGTCCTGCCTGCTTTGGTGGCTGCTATCTGTAATATACAAGCATATATATTATATGGATTTCTATAGCTTTTATATTAAAATAAAGTTCTTCAAATACGTTGATGTATGTGTATCTTTTCCAGTAATATTTGTGAAGAAAATGGGCTTGCTGCAGGAGTTTAATCTTTTGTCATCAGTCAGTACTCCTGCACCATGTGCACAAGAGAAAAGCCTTATTATTAGGACATTTCCTTTTAAAGGCTGGGGGAAAAAAAGAGTTTGAATTTTAATCTTAGAAAGGAAAACACTTGTGAATTTTAATGTACTTTACATCTTGTCTTATGTCATTCAATATTCTTACATTATTGAGAAAATGCTTACGAGCTTTGCTTCTGTAGCTGTGTTGTAATCAAGTAGTAATAAGGAAGGGGCATTTATATGCAAGTCCTTTCTTGAGATTAATGAAATCTCAGTCAGACATCTTATTTTGGAGTTGTGATGAAGGGAAAAGTATAAAATCAAAGAATATTGATGAAGGGCCTCTTAAGTTTCCCAAACAGAGGGCCCCACAGACCAGATGCACATTCTTGATTAAGGAGTAAAAAGGTATTTGTAGCAATTAGTTGGACACTTGCAATATGTAACCTTAAAGTCAAGGTTTGCGTTCTTTTTTGACTAAAGAAGGGAGGAGTAGTTGTAGAAGTAGTAGTAATAGAAGGCAGAGATGAGGAAGATGTGGCACATCTTGACTACAAACTAATAAAGCAATTAAAGGAAATCAGCTGTGAAATTGAACTGAAGGTGAAAAGTACACTGTGAGGAAGACTGCCTTCATTCCCAGGAGATTACTGGAAGGGTGGAACTGGGGCAGAGAGTGGGAGGACACCTGTGTTAATGAGTTTTAATAACTACACATATTCTAAGAAATTATTGTAATAACCCTCCGTCTTATCATGAATATGTATGTTTTGTAACATAAATAATGGCTTGTGCCAGTGTAGAGTGTGCAGTTTTGGTGGAATGATCCTCCTTGCACCCAGAGCTGTGATAAACATACCTGCTTCATAACTTTCTACAGGTTGCGGGGTTCTTTTCTGCAGGTCAGTTGCAATGACTTCTTCCAGTTCTAGATTTATTTTCTCTCCTAAAGTGGACTATACTGTTTAGACCAGATGACATGTCCGTATATTTTTTTTGCATCAGTTTGTTTAAATTAGTTTCAAAATTAATCTTTAGGCAAACTTGTTCTGTAAATGTCTTGAATTGCAAATAGTCAAAGCCACCATTTTTAGAACAGTGGAGTGTATTAGCAGAACAGCGTATAGTGTAAACTTGACCATAGTCCAAGAAGTGGTGGAATCCATGAAGTTGCAACAGGTAACTGGAGCATTGCCAAGGTCCTGCTCGCAACCTTATATTTAGCACTCCACTGAAGTGCTTTCATTTTCCTATGGCATTGAGAAATGCTAGTTTGTTTTTTTTCTTTCTTTCTTCCTAGTCTGATTTCATGTTTACTTATCTTACTGATAATTTTTGTGACTTCCGTTAATGTAGGAGTGAACTGTGATTGTGAAAATAAATATCTGTCATCTTTCATCAAGTCCGTATTAAATGCTTGAATTGAGATTGCTGTAATAGTTACAAGGTTATGAAAGGTGTGTGGCATCAGGGGCAGGTAGCTGCAAGTGGATGTTCGTGGCTTCTGGATCCCAGAGCAGTGGAAAAGGTAGGCATAAACAGGTTGGGTTTGCTGTCTAAAGGAAAGAATTTGGGAAAGGTGAAATATAGGTAAATTCAGCTGAAGTTTATTACATGTTAATTTGATGCAGAATTAGACTACAGCTACAATGGATCTTAAAATTAATAATTGGAAAATCAAGTGGTTGCATGACAATTACGAATACACAGGTGTTAATAAAAAGCCATATAATTTTGGTTGTGGGATTTTTTCCCCCCCCCCACTTTATATGTTTCCTTGGGCAAATGCCCTCAAACTGAATACATTGTTATGATTTTGGAGATGAGTGGTTTAAAACTGACATCTGACCTGCAGTTTCAAAGAGGTTGAACAGCCTGCCTCTGTGCCTTGTTGACCCTGAGGATTACATGGGTTTTAGCTGTCCAGCTGCTGAAAGTCACCAGCGGTGCTGCTGGTTCTGTCACTGGTTTGCTCTGTTTCAGCTAAACAGGTAGTTGTTGGAGACTACTGGAATCGAGGTAGATTCTACTCTAGACAAAACTTCAGTAGTGTGCACTGTTGTTACGAGCCTCATTCCCAATAGGCGAACACCTGCATCATTAAAGCATCTTTTAACATTAATTGGCAGTCTGCTTTGGCTTAAAGGCCAGAGTTAAAATGAATATAGAGACCAAAGAGTTCTCTTCTGCTTTCAGGTCAGAGTTGATGTATCGTTAGGACAATCTTAGAGAGTCTTCATCTGTTTTGGGCCAAGAGGAAATAACTTTTGAAACCCAACTGGCATCTTTCAGTGTAATAAACTATATCCTGAGCAGACCAGAGTTTAGTACATGGTTGTTACACAAAGAATCTATGTGATGAATGTCAGGAACTAATATTTTGTAGTTCAGTTCCAAATGGTCATTTTTTGAGTTTATATTCTTTACTGGCTATACTTTCTCAGAGAATTTGTAATATATTGTTAAATCTATATAGTGCTTGTGTGACTAAAAAATAGAGTTAACTTCCATTTTAACACTCTGAAGTTCCTGGGATAGTAGATTTCATGCTTTAAAAAAATATTCAGTTTGATTTAAGGCATGGAAGAACAGATACACCAATTAATTTAAAGAATATAATGCAAAAACTGCTATAAAAGTAATTACTGAATTAATGTACGTAATAAACATAGAGCAATGATAAAGAAATTCTGTAGTGGTGAAAAATAGCATTGGATGCTTGATCTTTAGGTAAAAAATGAATCGTTTGTTAACTTTTCTCTTTTTTCCTAACCATTTACTTAGCTCTAATTCCTATTGTTATTTGAAGTATTCAGAAATTAGTGTTTGTGAGTGACAAGATTGGATATGGATATGTTGGTTATACTGGTGACATAATTCTGCTTTTTTTTTTTTATGGCAGTATTTGTAGGCAAATATAATTCTTAATCCTCTAACCTTTTCTGATACGATATTCAAATGATTTGGAAAAAGCTGACAGACTGTCCTTTTAGATGTAGGAAAAAGCTGTCTGTTTGGTTGGAATTGACTTTTGGAAATCTCTCTATATACTTAGACTTGTGAAGAAATTAGTAGTCCAGTGGCACAGAGCATATGTTTCCATGCAAGATAAGCCCTTGTTTCCTACTGGGGCTTTCTCCAGTGGTATTGAGGTAGGCTTCTGTAGGCGTATTCTTCTGAAGCACTGTTAAAGGTTGCTGCTTTTGTTATACAGAACAAATCAAATGCCTTGGACAAAATGGTTGCTGTCTTTGCTCTTGACTAAAATGCTTACCTTTGAGAAAACAGCCTTGCAGCTCCCAGTTCCTTTCATCTCCCTCTTCTTCACAAGGTTTGAGAATCACTGTGGAGAATGCGACAGGAATGTATCATTGAAGGAGGAAAAGGGAGCTGGAAAAGGCTAGAGATAGATAAGGATAGGAGACAGTGGGTCTCTGACATATTCTTTACTAACCTCAGGTTCCCAGGTGTCACCTTAGCCTGCCGTTTTCAGTCTGTTCTTTCATTGATGTGGTGTAAATGTCCTCCCTCCACAAGAAATGTGGCGGTGTGCTGCTGCTGGTGCCTGTGCGGGGCAGGAAGCTGCAATGTGAGCCCTATACCTTCTTGCAGCTGTCTCAGACAGCTCTTATGCTCTTCTAGCATCCCAGCTAATCCTGTGCCTAGGACGGTTAGAACTTAATTGATGATGATAGAATATTTAATTTCTTCTTCACCAGATCAATAAAGAAAACCAAACACTTCATTAATTTTATGTTTTTAAAAATACCTTTAGCAACTGAGCACTTCATGAGTATGTGCTTGGGTAAAGGAGTGAGGGAGCACAGAGGGCAAGTGGGACTAGTCAGAGGGTTAATCAAGGTATTTAATCCTGAATTTCAGTATGTGTGCACAAGGGAACAGAGATAGCTTTGGACAGTCAGTCCGAACTTGGGAGTGTGCTTTATTTGGCAGCTTCTGTTAGTTTTGTAGGTAATTTTATGCAGCTAAATATAGTAGACTAAACAGACTTTGTTGCAAGGTATAAATCAGTTCTCTTAGGAGACACAGAGGGTATGGGATAGGTCTGAGGTTTAGCTTAGTGCAGCGTTTGGAAAGAAGAAAAAGAATATCCTTGTTTCTTTTGAGAATACAATAGATACTTCCTGGGGTGGTACATAGGTTGAGAATGTGCATATATGAGAAGACAGCCAGCCTACTTGAGAGAGTCTCTCGTTTCCCTTCTTCCCTGCTTCCTGTCCTCCCTTCTCTGGACAATGTTTAAATGGAATTTAAAACTGCACAAAAATGTTTGAAATGCTTATGAGTTAAGACTGTGTGAGAACCCATTCTATACTTTGGCACATTTTCAGGAAAGCTTAGCTCTGTTTCTTGAAACTATGATGTGTTCTGTTCTAACAACGCAGAAGTTAAACAGTCTTTTGGGAACACATTAAGATAGAAGAGCTACAGACTAGGATTCTCTAGTGCTTTGGAAAAAGAACATGCCACAAGGTCATGTCCCACGCCCCCTGATATGAGCAAAAACAGTAACCAAATAGGGAGAGGAGCTTGTTAAAGACATAGTGCAGTATAGGTAAGTTAACAAAAGTTACTGAATTAAGTAACAAAGTAACTTAAGTAACTTAAGTAATTTAAGTAACAAAAATTACACTGAATTAAGAAGTTTAATTATGATAGGAATAATTTGCTTCCACTTATCTTAAATCAGACATAAAATAGGCACATATGATTAAGGAATTAAATTTTAAGTTACCTTTAACAATTTGATATCTTTCTGAGACCTGCTAGCTAAGTGTAATATTTTGTCTCTTTCTAGGTGTTGTTAAGCATTTGATAATTTTGATAATTTGTTAATTTTGTGTGGGCTACCTAAGGATAATGCTAAGGAAAATTAAGGGCCGAAATATCATTAGAAGCCTCAGGATAAAATTAAACATACTATAAATGTAGTGTGGCATGTTAAAGCAATAAAACAAGTATTTAGAATGACTACAGTGTGGAACGAATCTTTTCACAGATTCATTTTGGTTGATGATGTTATTTGCGTAATCTAGGCTGTTTCAATGTGATACCTCATATCTATTTCTTCTGTTTAGATTTTGGATATAGACAGGTTTTCATACTTGTCTATGTTAGACAGTTTTCCTGAAGACAACTAGACAATTTCTATGTGATGTTTGCAGATCTGGCTTTCAAAGTACTGGGACTGCAATACTTTGGTCTGTGTGTGATCTAGATTAATTTATTTTGGAGGATTGTTCTAGTTAACTAGGGAGATGTAGCCTTATGAAGCTATTTAATATATTATCTGTCAATTTTGGGGGAAAATACATTGATTTATTTGAGGTAGGTTTCATTTTAAATGAGAAATGAATATATTTTTTGCATTTCAAATAAGATGATGGGCATTTTCGTCCTTTAAAAAGCTTGTATAGTCTACTTTGAGCCTTCTCTCAGACTGAATTCTTCAGTCATTGCTTTGCTCATTCTCTGCTTGCTGACCTAGAGGAAAGTCCTTTTAGAGCTATTTATGAAGTTGCATATAATTTTTTTTCCACTTCCACTTTTTGGGCATAAATCAAAGTTGCATATGAAAGGAGGCTGTCTCTAGGAGCCTTGATGGGTAATCTTACTTTGTAATTTGCGGTGGGGGAAACCAAAATGTATTCCTAAATAATGGGAGTAGTGAAAGGAAGAATATTTAAATTTGAAGAACGGAAATATAACAATTGAAGGGAGCTACTTAGACAACTGTAGTAATTGCAAATGAAATTAGGGACTTAAGCTAAGAACCTTAAGTCAAAACGAAAGAATTTGTCTTATCTTAAAAATGTGAAATTGCATTTTAGTGTGGTTTCCCAAGGACCTTAAGCTTAAATAATCACTTGGGTTTCTTCAACTTGAACCTTGACAACCAGTTTAAACAAGATTTTATGAAAGGGTAACAATTTCAAAGACCAGTAAGTTTCTGCATGTTTTCCGACTGTCAGGAGTCTAAAGAATGAATCCCACTCTAAGCTAAGACAGGGAAACCTACTGCTGCTGCTGCTCTTTACGATTGTCGACAGCTGAGCAGACATCAAGATTGTGTACTGGCTAGCCTGTTGGCAAGCATGTAGTTGAAAATCAATTAGTGCCTGGGTTGCTCTACAGTAGCGTAATATTGCCAACTCTACCTCATAGTGTTTCAGTAGAAAATTTCAAGAGAGCAGAGGTTACTGTGGTGGGTGCTGAAAGGAAAATAGAGAAATTTTGGGAAACAATGGCTTCTTGGGTTTTATTGCTTGCAGGACAGACTTCAGGTGTGGAACAGAGCTCTGGATGCACAGAAATACTTCTGTTTTCTTTGTGTTTACTTTTCTTGTAGTGGTGCGATGAAAGATTCAGCTTCCAAGCTGCATTTTTACAGTGCTTGGCAAAACATGTGCCAAATATTTATTCAGCCGAAATGGACCCCTTGCTGGAGAAACAAGAAGAAATGGTCCAGGCAGCAATATTGTACCCCCTGGAATGTTACTTGTTTGGGGAAGACCCAGATGTATTCCTGGAGAAACTACAACAGAGTGGAACTTCCCAGCTCTGTGGGAAGGTGTTCAAAGGAGGGGAGACAACATACTCTTGCAGGTAAGACTAAGGGTATGTTTGCATACATGCTACCACGTGAGATAATGCAGCAAAACGGTGTAACAAAATTAGCTGTGCTGCTCACTAGTCATTGCTTGCATCATGGTAGGTCTTTGCTTAACTGACAGCAACACATTTCAAACCACTTCAGCATGAGGAACACTGCCTGTGAATAGCAGGCTCTGGGCAAAGAAATAGGGAAAGAGATTGAAAAGATACTAAAGGTATACTGAAAGCAATTGATTGGAAAGGTTGGATGATAAGGTATGGATATGAGAGTCTGTACCTGAACTGAGGAAGAACAGGCATAAAAATCTATGCGCTATGCAGTTCTCGCCATTTCAAAGCCTGAAACTGAATCCTGTGTTTCTGAGCATCATCACTCCTTTGCTTAAGCAATAGCCATGTTGACCAGTGGTTGTTTTTCTCACAACATTTTTCATCCTGGAGCATATTAAAAATGTCATCCCATTGATTTGACACTATTTAGTAATTAATATGAATACAAAAATAGTAATATGACTGGTAATATAGTAATATTTAAAAGCCTGATGTCTTTGTGATGGATGTAAAGTTTGCAGCTGTGTGAGCAATTGTTTAGTATTAATAGAGAGTCATAGAACTTTTGAGATTGGAAAATGTTGCTATTGTCATATCATATTGTAAATTTAAGCTTATTTTAAAAGCCTAGAAAATGTCATGAGAGTTACCAAAAGAATAGTATTATGGCTGCAAAAAATCAATCCCGTAAAATTAAAACTCTCTGTAAGCTCCACGAGTTACACTTTAAGGTTTTAATCAGCAACCTATTTTTCAGCTTTTTCTAGGCATACTAATGTTGTGTATGAATGGAGAATAGTTTTTGAAGAGGTCCTTACATGTTTGCTAGATACTGCATGGAGAATGTGGCATTGGAAAATGATGTGTGTGAATGAAAACTATCATCAAAGCAATTTAGTGCTGCATGTCATAGTTTTAAGCAGGACAGATTGCTCTGATGCCTTTTAGGGCAAAAGAAGATTGGAGTATTGGAAAGTTGAAATGGAAAAGCTATTCACAAGCTACAGTACTACAATATTACAATGCATAGTGCTGAGCATATAAAGGCATAAGAAATACAAAGGAATGCATAATCTGGATGTAACATAGATGCTCATTAAGCTAAAAGCTTCAAATGAAAAAACCTCCACCAAATCAAACCAAAACCCATTACTCACTTTTCTCCCCTCCTTGGGCTTAACCTATGCCCCAGGGCTCTTTCTTCCTCCCCACTGTTAGGCTGGTTTCAGGGTGGCCAGGCCTGAAAACTCCCTCCCCTTAGTTCCTGGCATTAGGCCCAAGCAGGCCAATATTGCGAAGAAAAAAATTAGTTGGCCTTGAAGGCTGCAGATAAGACTGAAACCATCCTCCTCCCACACCAGCTAAAGGAACTCATAGAATCCAGGGATGTGTAGAGGAAGACTTAGCCTTGCAGCCAACTTGTAAAGAGTTTGCAGGGTGATGGGATTGATATGATAGCAAAAAGACAAAGGTGGATTTTTCTTCTTTTAAAATATGAGTTCCTTGCAAAAGTTTGGTAGCATTTATACAAAATACTGTACTTACTAATGCAACTGAAGCTAAATATGCATTTGCTTTAGGCTTCTGAATTGTTAGAAATAGTAGACACACAAATACTAAAACATAATATTTTAAATTGGGTGTTCTAGTCTATCAGGAATTTGCAACTTATGTTTCTAATTTTTAAAAAGAAAGAAAATTAACCTAGTAGAAGTACAGCAAAAGTTTCAGTAACAAACTAGCTGCAGTTGTTGGAAACAATAATAAAGGTTACTTGAGAATCCTTGTGCATTTTAATAGCTGCTTATTCTTGGCAAAACCAGAAATACGCTAGCAACAGATACTCCCAGGGAAAAGCAAGCATGTTTCTGAAAGAATCTAATATAACAGGGTCATGTACCTGGTTCAAGCCTAATAAGGCTGGCTTTCATCTTTGTGTGACACAGAGTAGCCAACATTTTTATAGTGAATCTGTTGTTAATCTGTTTTTTTTTTTTTATTGCAGTGTTTTGTGCATCAAATTTGATGTGTTTTTTTCAGAAAGTTTTCCAATTTTGATTTTCTGTTGCAGAGACTGTGCAGTTGATCCAACTTGTGTACTTTGTATGGACTGCTTCCAGAACAGCATTCACAAGAACCACAGGTACAAGGTAGGAAAAAAATCTTTTAACTAGCAAATTGTGTTTGGAGTTTTGGAGTTGATGTTTCAGGGATATAATAAACTGCATATAAATAATTAGCAATTATTATATTAAAAACTAAATCTGTGATTTACTAATGTTGATTGTTTCTATATCATGTTCTAAGTATGTAAAGCCTCTTTTGATAGCAGTAACTTTCTAATTCAAGAACCAAAGGGCAAGGGAGTGTTTATGAATGCATATATTGTAAATCTCTTTGGCAATATCACAGAAATATGTTAGAGCAGTAAGTTGTGACTGAAAAGGACATTCCTGAGTCCCATTGGTGCTGTCTGCAAATTTAGAATGAGGGCCATTACTTGACCACTAAGGTTAATGATTCAGTCCCCGCTTTTCCACTCCATTCTTCCACTTACTTTTGCATAAACTACTTTGTGCTTTGCATGGATTATGATAAAGCTAAAGGAAATGTTAAGCATCTATTTTTTATTGAGAAGATGCTTCTGGAACTGGATCGTGTATTCGGCCTGTCTGTTGAAATCTTAGTACACTGATCTGAAAATGTGCTGTCAATACTGATTCCAAGACTTTAACAAAACAACTTGGACAATGTAAATATAACTTCCATGCACACACATGCACATGCAGAGAGGTTAGATGAAAACTAGGAGAAATAGACAATAGAGATTACAGAGCAATCTAAAAACTACAGTATCTTTGTAGATTCATAGATTAATGTAGGTTGGAAGGGACCTAAGGAGGTCACCTACTCCAACCTCCTGCTTAAAGCACGTCTAATTAGATCAGGTTATTTTAAAATGTTTTAAGTAAATATTATATTTTTGTCTTTTTATTGGGTCGCTTAGTAGTTTTATAATTATTTTAGGATTGAGTATTTTAGAGTAAGTGAAGGATAATTATTTTTGTCTGAGTTTTGGCTGAATTCTTTGCCAAAGTGAAGAGTCAGAATTTGTGTAATGCGAAGAAGCAAGAACATACTTACATGCTGGCTATATCTTATTTTCTTTGGTTAGAAGTGGAAGTGCTATTAAATACTTGTTTAATATACACATTATAGTTCAGATAATTAAAAAATGTTACCAAGTAATTTGTGAAGAAAGCATTAAAATATTTTATGATTTTGGTAACATGGAGTGGAGTTGGTATTTTGCTATTTGTGAAATGCCTATTTATCAGGAATAGGCTTTTTCACCTGCTTTTCAGTTGTATACTGTTTTGTATTGGCAATTGTATTTCTTCCTTTTTCTGTTCAAAAAGTTCACATTTCCCTCTCCAGTAAGTCTCCTTTTATTTAAAAAAAAAAAATCTTGAGTTTGCAATGACTCTTGTATTTTATATGGAGGTATTTATACTTGTTTGATATAAATGCCTATTTCTAATTTTTTTCTTTTTATGGTGTGTGTGTGCGCGCCTATATCCTGTCTGAAATACATATGTTGCACAGATGCATAGCTCCACTGGAGGAGGGTTTTGTGACTGTGGGGATACGGAGGCATGGAAGGCTGGACCACTGTGTACTAAACATGACCCTGGAGCATCAGGTTCTGCAAAAGAAGTAAGAATAAATGCTGTAAATTTTGTTTATTCTTGCATATGAAACGATTATGTAATTCACACAGCAGGTTCAACTGAGTCAAATCAAAATTTCCTTGGTCAAGTTCTTTTGAGTCAAGCCTGTGTGTTAGACATCATCTCTCCAAACAAAAGGCAAAAGTAATGAAACAATTCCATCTGCCTGTTCTGTGTATTTCTGTCTTTGATATGGAATTAAAATTGCAGTGTCTTACACTTGTCTTATGCGTATTACTCAGTTGCTTTACAAGTAATTGTTTTCCCGGCAGTTAATGAATCACAGGTGATTAGATGATCTAAATATTACTTTCTTTTCCACATTACTGACTTTTTTTGTCAGATGCTTATGGTGTGTGATCTGTCACTATGACTAAATACTTCTAAAGCATAGGGACTTAAGCTCTTGTGCTAGGATATCTCACACTTAGTGGACTTCACAAAGCACCATGAAAGTAGTTCTCANTTTTTTTAATTTAAGTGCCCTACATTCTGGGATAATCAGGACTAAAAAACATTAGGATTTGCCATTGCAAATAGACCTTGAGTTCCTCCTGGTTTGTATTGCAGAAGTGCTGTTCTTTATGGTCTGCCAGAAATCAAATTGGAAAGGAATAAATCGCACTGGTCTTTCAGAAAAATCAGCTTTTCCTTTACTTATGCAGTCTTAGAAAGCCAGAATCTTAATGGATTCTGAAGGCAATGAAGATAAAAATAGCTGAAGCTCCAAGGGGTCATCTGTTTACCACTTGGAGCTTGTCACTGTAAAATGTTTTATCTACTACTACTTCATTGAAGTCTCTGCTGCTGTGCAATACTTATTCCTGAGTGTTGAGCTGTCATCGGTCAGTGTATGCAAATGCTCTACTAAAAGGGGCAGAATTTCAACAATCAATTGCATCATTATAGGAATATAAAATATATGTAACTATTTGGTAGATTGCATTGCATGACCGTCTTCCTTCTTCATGAGGAGGCTTGTGAACATTTGGACTACCTTGTAGTTTGTTCTGTTCTGACGGTCAAGGACATGTATAGTGTAGGAATTTTTTCAGCATACAGTGCTTATTTCAGGAAATATTTGCAAAGCACATTGGGAAGAGGCACCTTGCATATTTCTTTTCCACCATGTCTTCTGACAGTACAGAAATTTACCACATGCTCATGCAATTTTACTTGTCAAGTAAAAAAAAACACTTATTTGCTGTTTGCTCCTGACTAATATTCCTTTAATGGTTCTAAATGCAGAAAATATATAATGCTAGAGTGTTTATAAACTTACTTTGATCAGATGGGAACAAATGAGAAGAGGTGTATGTTTGCAATATGTTTGTCTTCTATGTGCAACAGGAACAGGCTGCTATTTTTAAAGGGTAGATTAAGTTTAGAGTTTGATCTACAGCATGACCTCCTTTTAAAAATGGGCCTTCAGTCAAGTCCAGGTTTCTAGCTGCAATGTTAAAGATGAACACCAGAGTTCTTAGCATTTTTTATATTTGGGGTGTGCATTTAAAGATACAGTATCTGGACAAAAATTCCAGCTTGAATCGCTCCCTCAAAAAAAGGTTTTACACTGGTATGTGTGTACTACAGTGTTTACTACGGTAAAATTAATTTTAGAATCATCACTGCGGGCTTATAGGAGTCATCTGTTCCCTGTTGATTCCAAATTCATGTCTTCACTACTCTAGAAATACAAACCCCTCATTACCTAAATGTGTTCTTAAAACCAGAAAGTATTTAAGAATGTGTATCTGAAAAGGCAGGCACTTTTTTTTTCCCCCTTTGTTTCTTTTCCCTAAGCAAATGTCGTTGTTGGTAATTTTTGAACTTTCAACATCGGAACGTAATTCTGTGCATTCTTTCACAACTTTGTTTTCTGAAGCTTGGTATTGAGGCAATTTTATTTTAACCCTTCCAGTTTACACTAGATCTTAATTTAATTTTACTAGGACTGCTGTTAATGTGCATGGTATTAAAGGTGTTAATTGAATTACTTAACCTTTCACTCTGTGAGTGAAGTCTGCACTTTGAGTAGCTTGTAAATCCTTAGATGTGGTTTCCTTTTGATTTCTTCCACAGACTGAAGGATATAAGCCTATCTTACTACAAAGTTCTTGTTTGGAGTATCTATGCTGAGATCTGTTTCCCTCCATCTCTGTCTTTCACTTCATGCTTGAAAAGCTGAACTCTTTTTTTTAATTTTTTTTTTAATACACTAAAATAATCAGTTTATTTACAACTTAGTTCTGTTAGATAATTCTTAGCACTTTAGGCTTTTTTTCATTCTGCTCCAGACTTCAAAATGATAATAGCTTTGTCAGTCTGGGAAAAAGTAATTACTCCAAACATTTACATTCTCAATGACCCTGATCTAAGAGTTTATCAAATTTTACATACATATAGTAGTATTAATAGATCATGATTTCATTAGTAAACATTTTAGATTGTATGCTTGACTCCAAATTCTTCTAATGCTTATCTGGTCAGAAAACTGTTCAGAGCTGTGGAAGCAATTGGTAGTGTTAATGCACTTCTAATTCTCTTCCACTACGTATTCAGCTTTTTCTGTCATGTGGACACAAGAGGATTTTACTTCTTTCTTTATTTCTCTTTTTTTTTTTTTTTCTCCTGTGTTGGTTTGAGCTAATTGGAGAATTTGTGTGAAAAAT
>VWZI01016744.1:8823-32416 GCA_013396835.1 Psilopogon haemacephalus | reverse complement strand
GGAAAATCCCTCTGAGCTCATCCAGTCCAGCATCAACCCAGCCCCACCACGGCCACAAGGCCACAGGTTTCTGGAGTGCCTCCAGGGATGGGGACTCCACCACCTCCCTGGGCAGCCTGTTCCAATCCCTAACCACTGTTTCAGGACCGAAACTGTTCCTCGTGGCCAATCTGAACCTCCCCGTGGCACAATTTGAGGTCATTTCTTCTTCTCCTATCACCTGATACTAGGGAGCAGAGCCCAAACCCCTCCCTGCCTCCAGCCTCCTCTCGGGGAGCTGCAGAGAGCCAGAAGCTCTCCCTTCAGCCTCCTCTTCTCCAGACTAAACAACCCCAGGTCCCTCAGATGCTGCCCCCCAGCCTCCTCCAGACCCTTCCCCAGCTTCCTTGTCTTTCTCTGCCCTCGGTGTCTCTGGCAGTGAGCCCCACAAGCCCTTGATTCATGCTCCCTCAGCACTTCAGCTCCTTGCTCCTAGTCAGTGGAGGGTGAGTCAGTGGTTCCCAAGCCCTTCTGGTAGTCTCAGGGTGCTGAGCTGTGCACCTTGGCCGTGGCTCTCTTGTACACCAGGAGGCAGCTGTTTGGCCAAACTCCATCTCCATCTGCTCACAGGCAGCTCTGCACCTGCCCCTCCACCCCTGCCCCCCACAGACCACTGCCACCTTCTTGCCCTGAGCCATTGCAAGGTCTGCTCCACCTGCAGCTGATCAGAAGGGGATGTCCTGGGAGGGTTCTCCACTCCTTTGGTTGCTTCAGCGACTGCCTCATCAATTCCAGGGTGGAGCTGCCAGGTTAGGCTGAATTGCTGCAGGTTGTTTGACTTGGAGCAGCCAGGCTGGGCTTGGGATTTTGGAGCACTACAATGGATGAGCAGGGTCAAGAGGCATCACTCATGCCTGGATGCTTTGCCTGCCTCTCTCCACACACACCCATCCAGTTCCCCCAAGGCTCAGTCAGGGCACACTGACCACAACAACCCAAACCTTCCACAAATGACCTCCAGAGGCAGGACAGGGAGACGCTGGGGATGTTCTCTGCAGTTTATTGAGAATGGCAACATGCCGAGGAAGGGGGAAGGAGAGGGTGGCACAGGCAGAGGAGGAGGGGACATGGGCACAGCACATCTCGTCCCCTCGTGGCACAGGGGGCTGGCACCGAGGAGCAAGCTTGCCCCTGCTGACAGCAAGTCCAGGCGGCTGCGAGGGGATGCCAGAGGGGAGCAGGAGAGCAGGAACGGGCGGAGGCGGCAGGCAGGGATGCGCAGGCTGCTCCTGCTCCCGGCAGCGCCGGGGGCTGCTCCAGCCTGCCGCAGCCAATCCCTCCGCACACCTGCCCAGAAGATGTTGCCTCCCCCCCGGGCACCAGCCCCCACTGCCCCACACCTGCCCTGAGCCCCAGGCTAGAGAAAGGAAGCAGCAGGAGGCACTGCCTGCAGAAGCATCCCAGGGACACGGCCACGGAGGCAGCGAGAGCAAAGAGGACTTCTCTAGGCGGTGGCCACGGGGCAGGCGCCCACGTAGGAGAGAACAGGCGAGGCAGAAGGTCCCCTCCTGGCCACCAGCTGCCCGAGCTGCAGCTCCACACGGCAGCCTGTGCAGCAGCTAAGCAGCAGCTGGGCAGGGCTGCAGAAAGGCTCCCGTGCGGCCACCGAGCCCAGGGGATGCTGCGGAGGGGCACGGGGGGCACAGTTCATGTGGGGGCAGGAGGAGAGGAGGCAGGGCCAGGGATGCTGCTGCTGCTGCTGAGGGTAGGGGGGGAAGAGAGAGACGAGCTGCTGCTTTGCTGCCGCCCGCGGGGCTCAGAACCGCACTCCGGACGACTTGACCGAGGTGGTGGTCACACATCTGCGCACCGAGGACGAGCCCCCGCCGGAGCCGCAGATCCTGCCGCTGCCCGACGAGAAGCCCCCGCCGTACATCGCTCCCCCCACGCCGCAGCTGCCGCCCATGCTGCCCACGCCGAAGCTGCCTCCTCCCAAGCCTCCTCCTCCCACGCCGCAGCTGCCTCCTCCGAAGCCTCCTCCCACGCCGCTGCCGCCGCCGAAGCCTCCTCCGAAGCCTCCTCTGCCTCCGGAGATGCTGGTCCTGCCTATCACAGCTGCGAGGCAAGCACAGGTTAGGTCCCCCCTTGCCCACTGCTGCCCTCCAGCTCCACAGAGAGGATTTTCCTGCAGGGTTTTTCTTCCCTGCTCCTCTTTCCCAAGGGAAGGAGGTGGGGAGATACTTACAGACATTGACGTTGGACATTCCATCGTTGCACAGCCTGGAGGGGGAATTGGGACACTCGAGTTACCCAACGCAAGAGGAGGCATCAAACCTGGCAGCTCTGCTCCCCTTATCAACCCATTTTAGCCTCTTTCACCCTCAGCACCACTTTGGTGTCACCCAAACGTTTAAGGAGAGGGAAGGCATTGCCAAGTCCTCTTCAGGACAAAGATCTTCCAGGGTGTTCGAGGCTGACTAAGGACTTTGCACATCCTAGGCATGGAGTGGTAGGTAGGGGTTACCACCACAACCCTGACTGCCACGTCCAGGACCAGCCCTGCCCAGCCCCAAGCACCGCTCAGGATGTCAAGAGTTGGGCTGAGATGAAGCTCTCAGTGTGGCCACTGCAGGTGCCCAGCACAGACCAAGCCAAGGGAGCTTTAGATTGGAGATTAGGAAGAAGATTTGACCCACACATCATGACCCAGCCAAGAACTGGGACCCATAGATACCAAGAGCAGTGGTACCCTCTCAGTTCAGAGCTTGGGGGTCTACCTGTCCTCCCCACCCCAAGCACCCTGGTGAGACCAGGCTGGCTCAGATGGTCTCACCTGCTCTCCTCTCCCTCCAGAAGCTTCCTGTACATGGCAATCTCAACGTCCAGAGCAATCTTGATGTTCAGCAGCTCCTGGTACTCCTTCAGCAGCCGAGCCAGCTCCTCCTTGTCTTTGCTCAGGGCACTTTCCAACTCTTCCAGTTTGATCCTGGCATCCTTCAGGGCCATCTCCCCCCGCTCCTCAGCTTCAGCAATAGCTGCCTGCAGCTGATTGTTCTGGGGAAGAAGGAAGGGCACCTCCTCAGCTCTCATTTTGCCACCCTCAAACCCCAAGTGGGGGAGTCAAGGTTGAGGGAGGAAAGGAACATCTACATGAAGTGAACAAGAGGTGGCTGAAGAAGCCATTTCTGCCCCACACTCACTTGTGGTGATGTCAGCATCCCATGAGGGGCTCACACCAGCCCTTACCTGCTTCTTGATGTTCTCGATCTCTGCCCTCAGCCTCTGGATGTTCCTGGTCAGCTCTTGGATCTCCAATTTGGTGTTGCGGAGGTTGTCCCCATGCCTGCCAGCTGTGCTCTGCAGCTGCTCGTACTGGTGGCCCCGAGACAGAACAAACTCAGTGAGACATCCCCTGGCACCTTGTCCAGCTGGGTCAACAGCCCCCACCCCAGCTCCAGTGCTGCTACAAGGACCTATCAGGTGGGCCATGAGTGTCCAGCTCAAGGGAAAAGAGCTTCTTGGAGTCAGCTGTTGGGTTTGAAGGTTGAAGTAGGCCTGAGTGATGCTAACAGACATCCCTTGGCTCCTGGAAAGCTGCTTTGGGCAGGGATGTTCTAGTTGAGCTTTTGGCCATCTTTTGGCCAGGCTTAGAATCACAGAAGCAGTCAGGGTTGGAAGGGACCACAGGGATCATCTAGTTTCAACCCTCTCCCCTTTCCATGGGCAGGGACACCCTACCCTAGATCAGGCTGGCCCAGAGCCTCATGCTTGTGCCATGCAGGCAAGTGAGACCCTGAGCACCTGGAAGGCAGCAAAAAGCAACAGGATTCCTCCTGGGGATCCTTTCCATGAGCTTCCAGCACCTTTAGCTTCAAGAGATGCCTCCCATCCCCTTGCTACAAGCTTCAACCCATCCTGCCCAGGGTCCTCAGAAGCTTCCACACTCACCTGGCTCTGGTACCAAGCCTCAGCCTCAGCTCTGCTGCTCTGAGCAATCTGCTCGTACTGCCTCCTGACCTCCTCGATGATGCTCTCCAGGTCCAGGTGGCGGTTGTTGTCCATGGACACCACCACAGACAGGTCCCTGCTGATGGTCTGCATCTGTGCCAGTTCCTACAAGCATGACATGAGACAACTTGGCCATCAGAGGAGCAGAGCAATGAGCCACAAGCTCAGGCAGCTCCTCCAGACCAAACTTCCCACGTGGGTGCCCATCGTGACCTCACTGCCACCACACAGCTCCCTGGGCAGCTCTCACCTCCTCGTAGATGCACCTCAGGAAGCTGATCTCATCGGTCAGGGCTCCCACCTTGGCTTCCAGCTCTACTTTGTTCATGTAGGCAGAGTCCACGTCCTAAAAGGAGAGATCAGAGGGAAGAGTTTCATTTCCTCTTGGAAGGCCTCCGGGGTGATGGAGATGAGAGCCTGGTGCTGAGCTGGCGTTACTCAGGCATGCAAACCAACACCAAAGGACTTCAAACAGCAGCCCAACGGCTCCTGGAGTCCCTGCAGGTTCCTGCTGAGGACAGAGTCCCCCCCCCCCAAGCACAGGTGAAGCCTGATCTTCCAGCCAGCCCTTTGTAGTTGCCTGTGACTCACCTTCTTGAGCACCACAAACTCGTTCTCAGCAGATGTCCTCCTGTTGATCTCTTCCTCATACCTAGGAGAGGGAAAGCACAGGTTGAGTTTCCTCAGCGTTCCTGCCCCGAGGCCACGCTGGAGAANGGGGGAAGCGACATCCAGAGCCACTGCAGAGAGCTTCTGGATGAAGAAAAGGAGCTACCAAGCCTCTTGAGGTGTCCCTCACCACACTCACTTGCTCTTGAACTCCTCCACGTACTGCTGCATGCTCTGCAGCTCCGACTCCAGCTGGCTCCTCTGTGCCAGGATTGAGTCCAGCTGCCTCCTCAGGTTCTGGATGTAGTTTTCAAAGATAACATCCAGGTTCTTCCTGGGCCCTGTAGGCCCTTGCTGTTGGAGGAGCTCCCACTTGGTGGAGAGGACCTTGTTCTGTTGCTCCAGGAAGCGGACCTGAAAGCCAGAGCATGGGGGGGATCCACCATCAGGTGGGGAGCAGCAGCAGCAGCCAAGGCAGCTTCCACCACGTGAAAGGAGTTTCCTGGTGGTCCTGGTTGACCATGGGACATCCAATCAACATTCTGCTGTCACCTAAGCTTCTAGCTGAGGGGAAGAGCAGGACAATCCTCCTCCTCCCATCCTTTTCCCATCATCAAAGGAGCTTTCAAACGGAGCTGCCAGCTCCGAGTCCATTCCCACCACAGGTGGCACAGACACCTTCAAGTCTAGACCCAGCCTCGACTCCTGCTCTTTGAAACCCAGGAGGGCAAAACTGCTGATGGCGAAGATTTACGTGGGAGAGAGCTTGGGGAAGAGAAGGCTCAGGAGGGAAGAAGCCTGCAGAGGTTTGGAGGTGTCGAACCTGCTTGCAAGTCACCCTATTAGCCCAGCCTGGTGCAACAGGCTGGGTTAGAGCCCTGCAGACACAGCTTTGATCTCCTAGAGAAGAGATTCTCATCTCCCCTCTCTGGAAGCTCTTAATGAAAAGGCTCTTCTCAAACTTCTCAGCCTCTCAAAAGAGGAGGTTAGGTGCAGAGCCCTGGGAAGGTCCTCGGGCAGCCGTCAACCCTCTCACCTTGTCGATGAAGGAGGCGAATTGGTTGTTCAGCGTCTTGATCTGCTCCTTCTCCTGGTTCTTGACCTGCTGGATCTGGGGGTCGATCTCCACGTGGACGGGCTGGAGGAGGGTCGAGTCGATCTGCACCGGTTGGATGCCAGGGCCACCTCTGCCGGGCCCACCAAAGCCTGCCATGCCAAAGCCCGGCCCGCCGAAGCCGGCGCCCATCCCTCNCGAAGCCGGCGCCCATCCCTCCGCCTCCCATCCCTCCTCCGTAGCCGCACACCCCCCCTCCGTAGCTGCCCAGCCCTCCGAAGCCACCCAGCCCCCCGCCACCGCCGCCCAGCCCTCCGCCGAAGCTGCCCATTCCCCCTCCGTAGCCTCCGCCGAAGCCTCCCATCCTGCCCCCACCGTAGCATCCTCCCATGGAGATCCTCCCGCTGCCCCCTATGCTGTGCAGGCTCTTGCTGCTAAAGCCACCGCAGCGCCCTCCGCCGCCGCCTCCGAAGCCCCTGGACATGGAGAAGGAGCTGTAGCTGCTCCTGCTCCGGCCGCCCCCTGCTCCGCCGAAGCCCCCAGCGATGGCAGAGCAAGAGCTGTAGCCCCTTCTGCTGCCTCCTCCGAAGCTCCTGCAGACAGACTGCCGAGACATGGTGGTGGTGGTGGCGGTGGTGGGCAGAGAAGAGTCAACCACGGCAAGAGGGGAGGGAGAGGAGCAGAGTCAACCACGGCAAGAGGTGAGGGAGAGGAGCGGAGTCAACCACGGCAAGAGGTGAGGGAGAGGAGCGGAGTCAACCACGGCAAGAGGTGAGGGAGAGGAGCGGAGTCAACCACGGCAAGAGGTGAGGGACAAGAGCGGAGTCAACCACGGCAGCAGGTGAGGGAGAGGAGCAAGGATGCGCCGCTGCGAGGAGCAAGGGAAGCGGAGTCCCTCTGGCTGGAGGGCAGGAGATGCTCTCTTTTTATCCGTCCCCCCCGCAGGTGGGCTGGGTTCCTGCATGGGCGTGAAGGAGGAGACAGTTGCTGTCTTCATCAGCCCGGCGTGGTTTAGGAGATTTTCATCTCCAATTTGCCAACCACTTGACCCTCCCTCGGGAACACGCCCAGGAGCCCGGGGAAGCTGCCACACGTGTGGCTACCCAAGGGCCAAAGAGCAGCCTCTGCCTCCTGGGCAGCTCCAGGCTGCAGCTTCCCTCGGGGGGGAGGTCGAGGCCCTCCCTTGGTGCGTTTTGGGTTTGGTTCGGGGGGGTTTGGGTTGGGGTTGGTCTTGGTGTTCTTTTCCCCGTCCCTCCTTTCCGCCTTTCATCCTCTCCCATTTGTTTCCCTGCTCCTCTCTATCTTTGTTTTCATCTCCCAATGCTAAGCCCCACGGCAGGCAAGCTCCAAGCCTGCTTCCTGCCAAGGCAGCAGCAGCAGCAGCAGCAGCAGCAGGAGCAGCAGCAGCAGCAGAGCTTTCACAACTCCCCAAACACACCTAAGCTGCACCCCTCCCTCTCTCCCTCCCTCTCTCCCTCCCTCCTTCTCTCCCATTCCTTTTTAGATGGAAAATTGCCTTTGGCTTGGAGGAGTCGTTTCTCAACCCCGAGCCAGGGCTCAGCAAATTGCATTTTGATGAGGCTGAGGGAGGCTGCTTCTGGAGGAACAAAAAGCAGAGAGGGAGGCAGCCGGGGACCAAGGTTGGCTCTGCAAATTGGTTCTGCTGCTGGACCAAGCTCCTGCTGCTGAGGTTCGGTGTCTGCCTGCCAGCAGCAGTGAAGAAACACCACAAACATCACCCTCTGGGACCTTCTGAATGGCTGAGTCTGGCTGGTTGGGAGAGAGACCTTTAAGACCAGCCCAAGCCACCGAAGGCTCAAAGCTGTGCCATGGCCCTAAGCACCTACGTCCACAAAGCTGCTTGGACACCTCCAGGGATGGAGACTCCAGCACTGACCTGGGCAGAGCATTCTGGGGTTTGAGAACCAAAGCTGTGGCAGAGAGGACATCAGGAGCCCAGCTGGGATATGGATTTGAGGGAAAGGTTCTTCACTGGGAGGGTGCTGGAGGCCTGGAGCAGGCTGCCCAGAAAGGTTGTGGAGCCTCCTTCTCTGGAGTCTTCCAAGCCCCACCTGGGTGCACTCCTTTGTGACCTGCTCTGGGTGCCCCTGCTCTGGCATGGGGGATTGGAGTGGATGATGGTTGAGGCTCCATCCCTGGAGGTGTTTCAGGTTCTTTGGTGTGAGGGTGCTGGAGGCCTGGAGCAGGCTGCCTGAAGAGGTTGTGGGGTGGGTTGGGTTGGGTTGGAAGGGAACTCAAAGCTCAGCCAGTTCCAACCTCCCTGCTGTGGTCAGGGACACCTCCCACCAGCCCAAGGTTGCTCAAGGCCTCATCCAACCTGTGCCTTGGACACCTGCAGGGAGGGGACATCCATGGGCAGCTCTGAGAAGAGGCAGAGAGCAGGAGGCATGGAAAAAATCTCCCTGCCCACATAACGAGACTCTGATCAATGTTTCCATGCAATTAGCCAGGCAGAGGATGGTGAGGAGAGGAGAGGAGAGGAGATTCGAGGAGATTCGAGGAGAGGAGAGGAGCGGAGATTCGAGGAGAGGAGAGGAGCGGAGATTCGAGGAGAGGAGAGGAGCGGAGATTCGAGGAGAGGAGAGGAGCGGAGATTCGAGGAGAGGAGAGGAGCGGAGATTCGAGGAGAGGAGAGGAGCGGAGATTCGAGGAGAGGAGAGGAGCGGAGATTCGAGGAGAGGAGAGGAGCGGAGATTCGAGGAGAGGAGAGGAGCGGAGATTCGAGGAGAGGAGAGGAGCGGAGATTCGAGGAGAGGAGAGGAGCGGAGATTCGAGGAGAGGAGAGGAGCGGAGATTCGAGGAGAGGAGAGGAGCGGAGATTCGAGGAGAGGAGAGGAGCGGAGATTCGAGGAGAGGAGAGGAGCGGAGATTCGAGGAGAGGAGAGGAGCGGAGATTCGAGGAGAGGAGAGGAGCGGAGATTCGAGGAGAGGAGAGGAGCGGAGATTCGAGGAGAGGAGAGGAGCGGAGATTCGAGGAGAGGAGAGGAGCGGAGATTCGAGGAGAGGAGAGGAGCGGAGATTCGAGGAGAGGAGAGGAGCGGAGATTCGAGGAGAGGAGAGGAGCGGAGATTCGAGGAGAGGAGAGGAGCGGAGATTCGAGGAGAGGAGAGGAGCGGAGATTCGAGGAGAGGAGAGGAGCGGAGATTCGAGGAGAGGAGAGGAGCGGAGATTCGAGGAGAGGAGAGGAGCGGAGATTCGAGGAGAGGAGAGGAGCGGAGATTCGAGGAGAGGAGAGGAGCGGAGATTCGAGGAGAGGAGAGGAGCGGAGATTCGAGGAGAGGAGAGGAGCGGAGATTCGAGGAGAGGAGAGGAGCGGAGATTCGAGGAGAGGAGAGGAGCGGAGATTCGAGGAGAGGAGAGGAGCGGAGATTCGAGGAGAGGAGAGGAGCGGAGATTCGAGGAGAGGAGAGGAGCGGAGATTCGAGGAGAGGAGAGGAGCGGAGATTCGAGGAGAGGAGAGGAGCGGAGATTCGAGGAGAGGAGAGGAGCGGAGATTCGAGGAGAGGAGAGGAGCGGAGATTCGAGGAGAGGAGAGGAGCGGAGATTCGAGGAGAGGAGAGGAGCGGAGATTCGAGGAGAGGAGAGGAGCGGAGATTCGAGGAGAGGAGAGGAGCGGAGATTCGAGGAGAGGAGAGGAGCGGAGATTCGAGGAGAGGAGAGGAGCGGAGATTCGAGGAGAGGAGAGGAGCGGAGATTCGAGGAGAGGAGAGGAGCGGAGATTCGAGGAGAGGAGAGGAGCGGAGATTCGAGGAGAGGAGAGGAGCGGAGATTCGAGGAGAGGAGAGGAGCGGAGATTCGAGGAGAGGAGAGGAGCGGAGATTCGAGGAGAGGAGAGGAGAGGAGAGGAGAGGAGAGGAGAGGGAGAGGAGAACCTCCTCCAGAGGAAGTGCAGGGTTTCAGCTCCTGGCTCACTTCAGCATTTCCATGCAAATCTCTTTCTGGCAGACAAAGGCACCCAGCAGGACTTGGAACCTTCTGAAGCCAGAGAACCAGAAAACGTCAGGGGGGTGGGAAGAGACCTCTGGAGAGCATCCAGCCCAACCCCCTCCCCCTCCCCAGAGCAGGGGCACCCAGGAACACAGCCAGGTGAGGCTTGAAAGCCTCCAGAGAAGGAGACTCCACAACCTCTCTGGGCAGCCTGCTCCCAGGCCTCCAGCAGCCTCCCTGTGAAGAATTTTTTCCCTCCAGCCCATCCCTGCTGGGCTGCTGATGTAAGAGACCTTACAACACCTTCTGTGACTATATGGAGGCATCTTGGTGGCTCTCTGGCAAGGTTCCCAGAGGCTCCCATGGGACACAGACAGTGAAGTGCTTCCTGAAAAGCCATGGCAGCAATGGGTTGGGGCTTGGGGTGCCTCCAGAGGTTCCAGCACCTCACCAGTTTCAGAGGTGCTGAGGGACCATAGCCTGTGGCTTGAGCTGCAGCTTGCACTGAGGCCACAACTGTCCCTGCCTGGCCTGCTCAGCACACCTCCAGCACCAGTGGAGGTGGAAGGGATGGGGAGGTTGGGATGGGGGAGTTGGGTGGTCTCGTCCATAGCTAAAGGGGATGGGGCCAGAGTCTGCCCAGTGGTGCCCAGGGCCAGGCCAAGGGGCACAAAGTGGAACCCAGGAGGTGCCACCCGAGCAGGAGGAGAACTTTGTTTGGTGGGAGGCAGCTGGAGGCCTGGAGCAGGCTGCCCAGAGTGGTTGTGGAGTCTCCTTCTCTGGAGGGCTTCCAACCCACCCTTGGCATTGCGCCCCTGAGCAAGCTGCTGGAGCAGGGTGAGGTTGGCACTCGGTGAGCTCCAGAGGTCCCTTCCAGCCCACCCTGGGCAAGCTGCTGTGGGTGCCCTGCTGGAGCAGGGTGATTTGGACTGAGTGAGCTCCAGAGGTCTCTTCCTACCTCACCATGCTGGGATTTGGGGATTGAGGGGTTCAGGTATCCTGTGTGGTTGTACAGAATGGTTGCAGTACAATAAATGAGTAGCCTGAGGAGGTCCCCTATGGCTTGTTGGTCTTTGGCAAGCTTTTGGCTCCTCAATGCCACCTGCCCAGGCTGGGAGGTTCTGAAGCACAACCTCAAACATCAGTGCAGCCATGAGCCAGAAGACCTGGCAAAGACCTGAAGTCCCCTTGGATGAAGGCAGGAGCTGCCTACAGCCACCTGATGCCCTCTGGCTGAAGGCAGGAGCTGCCTACAGCCACCTGATGCCCTCTGGCTGAAGGCAGGAGCTGCCTACAGCCATCTGATCCTTCTGGATGAAGGCAGGAGCTGCCTACAGCCACCTGATGCCCTCTGGCTGAAGGCAGGAGCTGTCTACAGCCACCTGATGCCCTCTGGCTGAAGGCAGGAGCTGCCTACAGCCACCTGATGCCCTCTGGGTGAGGGCAGGAGCTGCCTACAGCCACCTGATGCCCTCTGGATGAAGGCAGGAGCTGTGTCTCAGCAGCTTTGCCCCTCTAGAGGAGAAGCAAATCCCAGGCAAGACCTGGCAGCACCATCTGCATGTTGCCAGGCTGTGCCCCTGCCCCACTTCCATCAGCCAAGCAGCAGCTTCCACCACCAGGAGGTCCAGGAGGTGCTGAGGGTTTGTGGCTGCAGCTCCCCCAGGGGTGGAACGGAGCCTTCCCTCCCCCAGCAGCTGGGGAGGTTGTTGTGGGAGAGGTTGGTTGAGGCTTTTTTTTTTTTTTGTCTCCTTCTTTTTTTTTGTTTCTGTGGGTGGGATGAAGTGCTGAGAGGGTTTGCAGGTTCCCAGCCCTGCTGGGTGTTGCTGCCTTCAGTCAGCACAGGGCTCAGGTCCCCAGAGCCTGTGGTTAGATAACTCCAGGGGGTGAGTCACAGCCCTGGCACCAGCCAAGCTTAGGAAATCACCCTGGGATTTGGCTATCAACAGCAGCAGCCAGCCCCAGGGCAGCAGGCAGCTTGGGACTGGGAAGGAGCCCCAAAGAGCCTTGTGCCCACAGCCCTCAGGCAGAAAACTGCCTGTGAAGGTCCCTTCCAACCCAAACTGTTGTGGGATTCCTCTGGGATTCCTCTGGGATTCCTTGACTCCATGATTCCATTCTGCCATGCTATGATTTCATGAGTCTCGGAGTCTCTGGTTCCATTATTTCACAGGTGCCACAATTCCACCATTCTGTGACTCCATGGCTCCATCAGCCTCTGATCCTGTGATCCCACAGCTCTCTGGGCTTGTGATTCCATGATTCCATGATTTTGCAACCCTCAGATTCCACAATTTTGTGAATGTCTGATTCTTTCACTCCATGAGTCTGTGATTCCATGATTCCATGGGTGTGATTCTATGATTCCCTGATTCCCTGGTCCCTTGATTCCCTGATTCCATGATCCTATGATTTTATGATTCCATGATCCTATGATTTCATAATTCTCTTATTCCATGATCCTTTGATTCCACAATTCTGTGGGTTTATGATTCCGTGATCCTGTGATTCCGTGATCCTGTGATTCCCTGATTCTGTGTTCCCATGATCCCACAATTCCATGCTCTGTGCTTCCATGGTTCTGTAATTCCATGATTCCAAGGCTCAGTGATTCCATGATTCTGTGATCTTTGATTTCACTGGTTTGTGGTTATGTAATTCCATGATTCCAAGGCTCTGTGATTCCATGATTCCATGCTCTATGATTCCATGATTGTGTAATTCCATGGCTATGTAATTCCATGATTCCCATGCTCTTTGATTCCATGGTTAAGTAATTCCATGATTCCAAGGCTCTGTCATTCCATGATTCCATCATTCCATGCTCTGTGATTCCATGACTGTGTAATTCCATGATTCCATGGCTATGTAATTCCATGATTCCAAGGCTCTGTGATTCCATGATTCTGTAATTCCATGATTCCAAGGCTCTGTGATTCCATGATTCTGTAATTCCATGATTCCAAGGCTCTGTGATTCCATGATTCTGTAATTCCATGATTCCAAGGCTCTGTGATTCTGTGATTCCATGGTTCCTTGATTCCATGTTCTGTGATCGCAGGATTCCATGATTCCATGATTCCATGGCTATGTGATTCCATGATTCCATGACTCCATGCTCTGTGATTCCATGGTTAAGTAATTCCATGATTCCAAGGCTCTGTGATTCCATGATTCTGTAATTCCCTGATTCCATGATTCTGTGATTCCATGATTCCAAGACTCTGTGATTCCATGGTTCCTTGATTCCATGTTCTCTGATTGCAGGATTCCATGATTCCCAGGCCCTGTGATTCCATGCTTCCATGCTCTGTGATTCCATGACTGTGGAATTCCATGATTCCAAGGCTCTGTCATTCCATGATTCCATCATTCCATGCTCTGTGATTCCATGACTGTGTAATTCCATGATTCCATGGCTATGTAATTCCATGATTCCCATGCTCTTTGATTCCATGATTGTCTAATTCCATGATTCCAAGACTCTGTGATTCTGTGATTCCATGGTTCCTTGATTCCATGTTCTCTGATTCCATGATTCCATGATTCCCAGGCCCTGTGATTCCATGATTCCATGACTCCATGCTCTGTGCTTCCACGATTCTGTGATCCTTTGATCTCACCAATTCTGTGGGCTCATGATCCTGTGATTCCTTAATTCCATGACTCTCTGATTCCACAATTCCATCATTTCCATAAAAACAACCAATCAGGAATTGGGACAGAGCTGCTCAGGCCTGGCATGAGGACCAGGCTGATCCAAAGCTCTCAACTTTCCACCTCAGGAATCCTTCCCAAGCTCAGAAATGGAGCTCCAAAAAAAACCAAAATCATCAAATTCCCATCAAAATCCAGGGGGGATTCACTGCCCTTTCCTAGAGGTTTTTAATCCAGGGTGGGAAATCAGGATGAAGCTCAAGGTCAGGCTGGATGTGGCTCTGGGCAACCTGCTGGAGCTGGAGGTGTCCCTGCTCACAGCAGGAGGGGTGGACAAGGGTGACCTTGGAGGGTCCCTTCCAACCCAATGCACTCTCTGAAGCCAACTCAGATGTTCCTGCTCCTCCAAGAGGCAGCTTCAGTGCTTGGGTGCTTGGACTTGGTCACCTCTAAGGTCTCTTCCACCCCCAACAGTGCTTGAGTGCTTGGATTGGATCACCTCAAAGGTCTCTTGACCTTCAGCAGGGCTTGAGTGCTTGGACTTGGTCACCTCAAAAGTCTCTCCCACCCCCCAGCAGGGTTTGAGTGCTTGGATTTGATTACCTTAAAGGTCTCTTCCACCTTCAGCAGGGTTTGAGTGCTTGGACCTGGTCACCTCAAAGGTCCCTTCCACCCCCAACAATGCTTGAGTGGTTGAACTTGGTCACCTCAAAGGTCTCTTCCACCCCCAACAATGCTTGAGTGGTTGAACTTGGTCACCTCAAAGGTCTCTTCTGCCCTCAGCAGGGTTTGAGTGCTTGGACTTGGTCACCTCAAAGATCTCTTCCACTCTCAGCAGAACTTGAGTGGTTGGATTGGATCACCTCAGAGGTCTTCCCCACCCTCAGCAGGGCTTGAGTGCTTGGATTGGATCACCTCAAAGGTCTCTTCCACCCTGAGCAGTGCTGTGAGCCCATGGATTAGGCCACACCTTGGTCCCAACCCAGGAGCAGTTTCTGCTGATCAGTGGTGCAAGGGCAGGAACAAAAGGTGAGGGCTTCTTGATGTCTCTTGGGTTTAGCTCCTTGGTGTCTCCTGGGCTCAGCTCCAGCCCTGGGTTGGACATCTGGAAGCCTTTTGTCTGCTCCACCAAGCTGCCCTGGGCTGAGGAGGCCTTTGCTGGAGGGAAGTTTACGCAGACCCAGGGTGACTCTGAGGCAAGTTGATGACTTTTTCACTCAGCACCCAGCTCAGGTCCCCTTTTACAGCTTCACTGCAACCCAAAACCTTCTCCTCAGCCAAGCTGCTCCACGCCTTTGCTGGCAGCCTGGTGGCATTCCAAGCTGGGATGAATGGGATGAGTCACCTGGAGAGCAGAGAGCAGTCTGTGGTTGACCAGGGATGTGACTCAAGGTTTCCTGAGCAAGAGGTCAAACCAACACCAGGAGAGGCTTTTTGGCTCATCAAAAAAAAAAAAAACAAAAACCCTCTCCCTGCTGCCCTGAGTTGGTGGAGCTTGGAGAGGCAGCTGAGATCTGCCTCTTCCCATGGTCCCTGTTGCCTTCTGCAGATGCCTCCAAGGCAAACCCACGAAGCCTTGACCAGCCCAGGCAAGGCTAAAAAGCTGCAGAGCTGGATCCAGCAGCAGGGAGGCTGAGCAATGAGCTCTGAGTTAGCTGGGAGGGGTGGTGGTGGTGACCCTACCTTAGAAACAGAGAGTGGTGAGACCCTGCAATGGGTTGCCCAGGGAGGAGGTGGTTGGGGGCCCCCATCCCTGGAGGTGTTTAAGGCCAAGGATGGATGAGGCTCTGAGCAGCCTGGGGAAGGAGTTTTTAGGCTATCAGGTAAGAGACAGGACTGGGGGGGGAATGGAGCAAAGCTGGAGTTGGGGAGATACAGACTGGAGGTGAGGAGGAAGTTGTTGAGCATGAGAGGTGGTGAGAGCCTGGAATGGGTTGCCCAGGGAGAAGGTGTTTGGGGCCAGATCCCTGGAGGTGTTTGCAGCCAGAGCTGGCAGAGGCTGTGGGCAGCCTGCTCTAGGGTAGGGTGTCCCTGGGCATGGCAGGGGGGTTGGGACTGGCTGATCCTTGTGGCCCATTCCAGCCCTGCCTGATTCTATGCCCATGGCATGGGGGTTGGAGCTGGATGCTCCTTGTGGTCCCTTTCAACCCTGATTCCACGCCCATGGCATGAGGGTTGGAACTAGATGATCCTTGTGGTCCCTTCTAGCCCTGACTGATCCTGTGACCCTGAGACCCTCTGATCCTGTGACCCTGTGGTGGGGACCCCATCCCTGGAGACATTCGAGGTCAACCATGCTGTGGCTCTGAGCAACCTGCCCTAGCTGGGGCTGTCCCTGCTCACTGCAGGGAGGCTTGGACAAGATAACCTTTGAGGCTCCCTTCAACCCAGTGCATTCTGTGATGAATTTTTCCTCCCCCACCTTCCAAAGTCCTTCTTCACCTTCCTGCCACGGAGGCAGATGTGGAGGGAGAAGGGAGGGGGTGAGGTGGTGAGAAGGACAGGAGCTGGGCTGGCAGGTTCACTTTGGTTCCTCCAGATGCAGACTTCAAAGGGCAGGAGAAAGGCAGGCAAAGCTGCCAGCTCTCGGCCCCAGAGGAGTCCTGTTGCAACACGAAACTCTTTGGTCAGAGAGCAAACCACACCAGGTTACTGCCTCTAGTGTTTATTGGGGGATGCTACCGGGCCCAAGGAGAAAGGCAGAAGCAAACAAGCACCACTGGCTCCCAGGAGCACAGAGAGAGAGAGAGAGAGAAGCTGAACCCTCAGCAAAACCAAACATTTTTTTGTTGATTTGGTTTTTCTTTTCCCCAGCAGATTCTAAAGAACAGGAGTTAGACCCAACAACAACAACAAAAAAAAAAAAAGCCCAGCCCAGAGTTCCAAAGGGGTAAGAAATGTCCTCAGCTGGGACTGGTCACCAGCAGGAGGTTGTTGGTTTGGAGTTCCAGCCCTGGCTGGTGAGTAGCACCCATCGAAACTGCACCACAGTTGGATCCAGCACTGGATGGATCTTGATGGAGGAGGTCAAAGCTTTCTGCAGGCTTCACAGGACCTCAGCTCCCTGAGCAGCCCACATGGACCAGTCCACTCCACCTGGTGCTGGTAGGATGCTTCTCACTTGAGCCGTGCTGCTCTGCACCTTTGGACCATGCTTTGCAGACTTGGATCAGTTGTTTTGCAGCCTTGGACCAAGCTCTGCAGCCTTGGACCAAGCTCTGCAGCCTTGGACCAAGCTCTGCAGCCTTGGACCATGCTCTGTAGCTTTGGACCATGCTGCTCTGCAGCCTTGGACCACTGCTCTGCAGCCTTGGGCCATACTCTGCAGCCTTGGATCATGCTCTGCAGACTTGGACCATGCTCTGCAGCCTTGGACCATGCTCTGCAGCCTTGGATCATGCTTTGTAGCCTTGGATCATTCTCTGCAGCCTTGGACCACACTTTGCAGCCTTGGAACACACTTTGCAGCCTTGGACCATGCTCTGCAGCCTTGGATCAGTTGCTTTGCAGCCTTGGACCATACTCTGTAGCTTTGGACCATGCTGTTCTGCAGCCTTGGATCATGCTCTGCAGCCTTGGATCATGTTCTGCAGCCTTGGACCATTCTCTGCAGCCTTGGACCATGCTCTTGCAGCCTTGGGTCAGTTGCTTTGTAGCCTTGGACCATGCCCTGCAGACTTGGACCATGCTGCTCTGTAGCTTTGGGCCATGCTGCTCTGCATCCTTGGACCATGCTGCTCTGTAGCTTTGGACCATGCTCTGCATCCTTGGACCATGCTGCTCTGCATCCTTGGGCCATGCTGCTCTGTATCTTTGGACCATGCTGCTCTGCATCCTTGGACCATGCCCTGCAGACCTGGACCATGCTGCTCTGCATCCTTGGACCATGCTGCTCTGCATCCTTGGGCCATGCTGCTCTGCAGCCTCATCCCTGTCGTTTTTGGGGGTTTCCAGTGAAGGGTTTTCCCAGAACCTGCTTGCACAGGAGGTCCACAGCACCCCAGCAGCAACAGCTCCAGGAGAAGCAAACTGATCTCAAGCTCTGTGGAGCATCTCAGTCACCAGCTGGGGCTGGGAGCCAACAGTCCTCTCTCTTCCTCCTCCAGGCAGCTTTCTGAAGGAGGATGCTGATCAGTGTGAAATAGGTGGACATGGGCATCACCTCGGCAATGAAGGGGTGGGGTGGGGGTGGGGGCACCATGGCATTTGCTTCCTTTCTCCTTGAGGGGGGGTTGGGGGTGGGAGGGGAGCTGAGGGACAGAGCTGACTTCCCTAAACCCTGCGGCTGAGCGACACGGAGCTGCTCTTCTTCAGGATGCTGCCAGACCCTCCTCCCACCACCACCGAGCTGCAGCCTCCGCCCGCGGAGCAAAACCCTCCCCCGCTACCAAATCCAGCCCCTCCCAGGCTGTAGCAGCTTCCAGGACCAAATCCTCCTGGAAGGCAGAGTCCAGCGTTGTTGTATCCTCCTCCCGCCGAGCTGCTGCCGCCGCCGCTCACCACAGCTGCGAGAGAGGAGGAACAGGAGGCAGAAAGTTAACCTGCGGGGCCAGCAGGAGGGTTTGGAGCAGCGGTGCCCGCCCGCAGCCTTCCCATGGGAATGCTACTTACAGATGTTGACGGTGCTCTGGCATTCCCCGGACATCCTGCAAGGAAAAGGGAGAGAGGCTCAGCTCCTGGCAGGTCCACTCGGGCTGGGACAGCTGCTGGAGGCTCAGCAGATCGTGGGCATGAAGCACGGAGCCATGGAATCGTGGGGATGTGGAATCAGGAGCATGGGATTGTGGAATCAGAATCATGGGATCATAGGATCTTGGAATTATGGAACGTGGAATCAGAATCGTGGGATCATGGAAACTTGGAATTACAGAAGCATGGAAGCATAGAACTATGGCATCATGGAACCATGGAACCATAGAGCTATGGAATCATGGAGACATGGAATCATAGAACTGTGGCATCATGGAGACATGGAATCATAGATTTATGGAATCATGGAGACATGGAACCATGGAATCATAGAACTATGGCATCATGGAGACATGGAATCATAGATTTATGGAATCATGGAGACATGGAACCATGGAATCATAGAACTATGGCATCATGGAGACACGGAATCACAGAGCTATGGAATCATGGAGACATGGAATCATAGAGCTATGGAATCATGGAAACATAGAATCATAGAACTGTGGCATCATAGAAGCATGGAATCATAGAGCTATGGAATCATGGAGACATGGAGTCATGGAATCATAGAACTATGGCATCATAGAAGCATGGAATCATAGAGCTATGGAATCATGGAGACATGGGATCATAGAGCTATGGAATCATGGAGACATGGAGTCATGGAATCATAGAACTATGGCATCATAGAAGCATGGAATCATAGAGCTATGGAATCATGGAGACATGGGATCATAGAGCTATGGAATCATGGAACCATGGAATCATAGAACTATGGCACCATGGAGACATGGAATCAGAACCATGGAGTTGTGGAAACACAGAGTCACTAAATCATAGAACTATGGCATCATGGAAAAGTGGAATTATGGAAATATGGAATCATGAAATCATAGAACTATGGCATCATGGAAACATGGAATCATGGAAACATGGAATCATGGAAACATGGAATCATGAAATCACAGAACTGTGGCATCATGGAATCATGGAATCATAGAATCATGGCACGAAACCACAGAATCATCAAATCATTGAATCATGGCATCATGGAAACCTGGGATCATGGGACCATAGGATCATGGCATGGAATCATGGCATCATGGAAGCAAGGGATCCTGGAATCACAGAACTCTTTGGGTTGGATAAAGCCCTCCAAGATGCTCAAGTCCAACCTTCAACCCAGCACCACCACGGCCACGAAGGCACAGCCTGGTGGGTTGAGCAGCTGTGGGAGCATCACCCCAAGGCTGAAGGTGACACCACCCAGGGAGGTGGCATGTGCCACCCTCTGCCCCTTGGTGTAGCAGGATGCAGCCAAGCCCCTGCTGGAGCTCTACCACCCACCTGCACTCTTCTCCTTCCAGCAGCTTCCTGTAGGTTGCAATCTCAAGATCCAGGGCCAGTTTGACGCTCATCAGGTCCTGGTAGTCGCGCAGCTGCCTGGCCATGTCCTGCTTGGCCTTCTGCAGGGCTGTCTCCAGCTCTGCCAGCTTGGTCCTGGCATCCTTCAGGGCCACCTCCCCTCGCTGCTCGGCGTCGGCGATGGAGCTCTGCAGAGTCTCGCACTGGAGGGGCAGGGGTGAGATGGTGACAAGAGGCAGCAGGGTGGAGGTGGATCCCCCTGGGCTCGGCTCTTCCCCAAGCTAGGAGGTTCCCTCCCACCTGTGATGACTCTTCCCAGAGTGTTTGCTTTCAGGGCAGCTCTGGAGGGCAGCCCCAGAAGCTCACACCCAGTTCCCAGAAAGACACAAAACAGCCCAACCCGCGCCTGATTCTTCACCCCAGCCTCTACCTGCTCCTTCTTCAACCCTCACCTGCTTCTTCACCCCAGCCCCTGCCTGCTCCTTCTCCCTCAACCCTCACCTGCTTCTTAACCCAAATCCCTACCTGCTCCTTCCTCCCAAGTCCTACCTGCTTCTTCACTCCATCCTCTACCTGCTCCTTCCTCCCAAGTCCTACCTGCTTCTTCCTCTAACCCCTACCTGCTTCTTCACTCCATCCCCTACCTGCTCCTCCCCCTAACCCCTACCTGCTCCTTCCCCCAACCCCTACCTGTTTCTTCACCCCAACCCCTACCTGCTCCTTCCCCCAACNCCCAGTTCCCAGAAAGACACAAAACAGCCCAACCCGCGCCTGATTCTTCACCCCAGCCTCTACCTGCTCCTCCCTCAACCCTCACCTGCTTCTTCACCCCAACCCCTACCTGCTCCTTCCCCCAACCCCTATCTGCTCCTTCCCCCAAGTCCTACCTGCTTCTTCACTCCATCCCCTACCTGCTCCTTCCCCCCAACCCCTACCTGCTTCTTCCCCCCAAGCCCTACCTGCTTCTTCACGCTCTCAATCTCGGCTCGAATCCTCTGGATCGTGCGATTGAGCTCTGAGATCTGCACCTTGGTGTCCTTGAGGCTGTCTCCATGTTTGCCAGCAGTAGCCTGCAGCTCTTCATACTAGGGGGCCAGAAGTGAGAGGAGGACATGGGAACCCCCATGCAAGCCAAGGTGAGCTCCATGGCTGGACCATGCTAGCTCCATTGCTGAAGCATGGTAGCTCCATGGCTGGACCATGATAGCTCCATCACTGGACCATGCTAGCTCCATGACTTGGACCATGCAAGCTCCATGTTATCTCCATGACTGAAGCATGGTAGCTCCATGGCTGAAGCATGGTAGATCCACCACTGGACCATGTTATCTCCATGAATGGATCATGGTAGCTCCATGGCTGGACTGTGGTAGCTCCATGGCTGAAGCATTTTAGCTCCATGAGTGGACCATGCTATCTCCATGGCTGAAGCATGGTAGCTCCATGGCTGGACCACGCCAGCTCCATGGCTGAAGCATGGTAGCTCCATGGCTGGACCATGCTATCTCCATGTCTGAAATGTGGTAGCTCCATGGCTGGGCTGTGGTAGCTCCATGGCTGAAGCATTTTAGCTCCATGGCTGGACCATGCTAGCTCCAGTCCAGCTAGGTCAACAGCAGCAACTCCCCAGGTCCCAGCATGGTCTAAGCTTCCACCTCCTCAGACACCAGTGAGGATGAGGACCACGTGGGGCACTCACCTTGCACCGGTACCAAGACTCGGCCTCCATTCTGCTCCTGGTGGCAATCTCCTCATACTGGGCTTTGACCTCAGCAATGATGCTGTCCAGGTCCAGGTTTCTGTTGTTGTCCATGGTGAGGACCACCGAGGTGTCAGAAACAGTCTTCTGCACCTGAGCCAGCTCCTGCAATCCAGACCAGCTGGGGCTTTAGCTCTGCCAGCACCATCACAACCCCCCCCACCTCCTGCACCTCCAGCTGAGGGCAGCTTGGACCACTTACTGCTTCGTAGAGATTCCTCAGGAAGTTGATCTCATCTGCCAGAGAGTCCAGCTTGGCCTGAAGCTCCACCTTGGACATGTAGACTCCATCCACATCCTGCAGCAGAGGGGGGAAAGTGAAACCTCTCTGCCTGCCACACCTCCAGCTGGGAGCCCTTTGGTTCTCCCTGCCCCTGGAGGTGCTGGTTTGGGGTGGGGGCTGAGGAAGTGATGCTGGTGGAGGCAAGGCAGCTTCCATGGTGGAGAAAGGAGAAGGCTTTTACCTTCTTGAGGAGCACAAAGTCGTTCTCTGCTGCTGTCCTCTTGTTGATTTCCTCTTCGTACCTGTTGGTGAAGAAGCAGGGAGATGGAATCTGCTTGCTTTGGCTCCAGCTCCTGCTGGCACCCAGAGCTTCTTGGCCTCAGACTGGTGAAGGCAGCAAAAAAACAACCCCAGAGCTGCCACGGAGGAGGAGGAGATTTATGGCCAAGCAACAGCACTTCACCTCTCCAGGCAAGCCCTGGCTCCTGCCACCTCCAGGACCTTGCCCCACAAAGAAGGATCCCACCTCGACCTAAGCCAAGTCCTAGTGGCTTTGACCACTCCACTTCCCACTCAGCTCCAGGATGAGGAGGCAAAAGTGGGTCACATCCCTCCTCCAATCTCACAGCAGCTAAGCAGGAGAAGCATCATGAACCTCACAGCTCTGGCATCTTCTCCCACTCCAAGACTAAAAAGGTCTTCAGGTCCTCAGCGTGGACCATTTCCAGCTGGTGACTAAGGCAGGGAAATGGCTGCAGAGTGGTGGAAGTCTCCTCCTCTGCTGCGCTCTGCTGAGAGCCCACCTGGAGTAGTGCATCCAGTGCTGGAGCCCCTGGGACAAGAGGGATGTGGAGATGCTGGAGGGGTGCAGAGAAGGGCCCCGAGGATGCTCAGAGGGCTGCAGCAGCTCTGCTGTGAGCACAGCCTGAAAGAGTTGGGGCTGTGCAGGCTGGAGCAGAGGAGGCTCCCAGGGGACCTTCTGGTGGCCTTCCAGGATCTGAAGGGAGCTACGAAAAAGCTGGGGAGGGACTTTTGAGGCTTTCAGGGAGTGCCAGGAGTGGGGGGAATGGAGCAAAGCTGGAGGTGAGGAGATTGAGGCTGGAGATGAGGAGGAAGTTGTTGAGCCTGAGAGTGGTGAGAGGCTGGAATGGGTTGCCCAGGGGAGGAGGTGTTTGGGGCCAGATCCCTGGAGGTGTTTTTGGCCAGGCTGGCAGAGGCTGTGGGCAGCCTGCTCTAGGGTAGGGTGTCCCTGGGCATGGCAGAGGGGTTGGGACTTGGCTGCTCCTTGTGGCCCCTTCCAACCCTGACTGATTCTGTGCCCATGACAGGGGGGTTGGGACTGGCTGCTCCTTGTGGTCCTTTCCAACCCTGCCTGATTCTATGATCTCCAAAACCAAGTCAGGCTGCAGTGAGGTTGGGTCCTGAGAGGTTGCAGATTTGCTTCCCCCACACACCCACACTTTTTGTGTCTCTCCAGGCTTGGTCCTTTGCTTGAGTGGGTGAATTAATTTCCTAAACAATGGCAGGGAAAGACTCAGCTTTGAATTGATTTTTTTTTTCCCCCCTCCTCCTCATCTTTTACCAACCCCCCCAGGTTCATCCTCCCAAACAAGCTCCAAGGTTCCAATGGTGAAGGACAGAGACTGTGGGAAGGAATCCAGGAGGAAATCCAGGAGGAAACGAGGAATGGAGGAGAGGTTGAGCAACTGTTTCATTAGGGTCATTAAATCATAACGTGGTAGAGCCTTGAGGAAGAGGATCCTGAGGAGCAGAGCTCAGGCAACGCCTGCTGAGCACCACCCTGACAAATCTCCACCTGGGGCCCAAGCTCAGCTGATGGAGACTTCTCCAACCCCTTCCACATCTTCTACAAGGCCAATTTTGCCCTTCTGGGGGGGTGATTCTCCCCTTTTTCTGTCTGTTCAAAGCAAGTTTTGAGCTCTACTTTTGTCACCACCCAACCTCCCCAACCTACTTGGTCTTGAAGTCTTCCACCATATCTTGGAAGCTCTTCAGCTCTGACTCCAGCTGCACCTTCTCACCGGAGAGGACATCCAGCTCCCTCCTCAGCCCACTGATGTAGGCCTCAAACAAGTTGTCAAGGCTCCTGCCACCTGTCCCTGTGCCACCTTGCTCCTGAAGGAGCTTCCACTTGGTGTCCAGGACTCGGTTCTGCTGCTCGAGGAACCTGACCTAGATGGTTCCAGGGGTGGTAGAAGAGCAGAGTCAGACAATTCCCAGTTTTATTGTGGAGTTTGGGTTTTTTCCCACATTTTTCATTTCCCCCCCCCCCCCCCCC
>VWZI01016743.1:10895-24064 GCA_013396835.1 Psilopogon haemacephalus | reverse complement strand
CAAGAGGGATGTGGAGATGCTGAAGGTGTGCAGAGCAGGGCCCCGAGGATGCTGAGAGGGCTGCAGCAGTTCTGCTGTGAGCACAGCCTGAAAGAGTTGGGGCTGTGCAGGCTGCAGAAGAGGAGGCTCCCAGGGGACCTTCTGGTGGCCTTCCAGGATCTGAAGGGGGCTACAGAAAACCTGGGGAGGGACTTTGTAGGCTCTGAGGGAGTGAGAGGAGTGGGGGGAATGGAGCAAAGCTGGAGGTGGGGAGATTGAGGCTGGAGGTGAGGAGGAAGTTGCTGAGCATGAGAGTGGTGAGAGGCTGGAATGGGTTGCCCCTGCAGGGAGGTGTTTGGGGCCAGATCCCTGGAGGTGTTTTTGGCCAGGCTGGCAGAGGCTGTGGGCAGCCTGCTCTAGGGTAGGGTGTCCCTGGGCATGGCAGGGGGGTTGGGACTGGCTGATCCTTGTGGTCCCTTCCAGCCCTGGCTGATTTTATGAATCAATGTGCATGTGAGAACTGGGAGTCTGAAGATGAGTTTTGCTTTCCTGTGCATGTAGATGTAATTTCTGGGGTGGCCCAGGCTGGTGACATGGTAGCCATCACTGCCTGCTGGGAATCAAAGGCACAGGGGGAACAGTTACCATTAGTTCTTGGCGTGTTTAGATGTGGGTATATGATTGGGAGCCAGCAAGGTGAATTGCTTGGAGAAAGGCAAGGAAAGTGTGTTCTGTGGCTCTAGAGATGAGTGTGCCACCCAGTGCCAGTGGTCCTTTGTTTAGCAGTGTGACAGAGCCACAGACAGCAGCATGTCCTGTCTCCTGTTAGCTCCTGATCTCATCACCTCCCTTGTATGCCTTTCTCCTCCCCTGCCAGCTGCTGCTGTGCACCCTGTTGGCTGCCAAGGAGGGTGAGTGGTAGTTTCTAGAGCTGCTTCTCTTGTTGGTAGAGGAGTAGGATGCAAGGGTGTGGCTGCTCCAGGCTCTGCTGTGGCTTCTGCTCTTTGGTGAGCCTCCAGAATCCTGTCACATCCCAAAATACTCTGTAGCCATTGTCACTTCTATAAACATGCAGCAGATGATCTGCAGGTAAGAATCCTCTTTGCAGTTCAAAGCTGACTGAGCACCATGAAGTCTCTGCTGTAACACTGCTAGGGACAAGGAAGGGAACTTTCTGCTTGGCACTGAAGAGGGAGGGCAAACGTTTGGGCTGCCTGCCAGAGGTGCAGAGGCTGTCAAATGCTTCTGCCTGTTCTGTGTCTCAGCTGGTGGAGTTGCAGAGCGAGGGATGTGCCTACAAGATTTGGGTGCTGGTTGGTTTGTTCTTCCTTTGGCTTGTGTGTAGGATGAGCAGTTCTCATAGTTGGGCTTCCAGTCCTGCCAGCTTAGGAGCTGCTCTTGCTGTGAGGAAGTGGAAGCACTCAATTCCTTCCCAATGCAGGGTGCAGTTTCTTCCTTTCCAGGAGCCCTTTAGAATTGTTTATGATCTAATCCCTGATTTTTTTTTTTTTTTAACTTCCAGTATCCTTCTGGAGAGGCTTCACATCCTGCCAGGGGTCAGTTGGGAGGGTAACTGTTTGCTGCATATCCACCTTAATTCGTTACAGAACCTTAGCTGAGCTGTTCAGGGTGGTGCATAAATCACTTTGGCTCCCTTGAGAAGCTCCAGAGGGTTTTAGACTCCCCCTGATCTCGAGGTGGCTGAGCTGTGCATGCTGTGATGGATGTAGTCTTCTGTCTTTGGCTGTTTCCATCTCATTTCTCATGGTCTGTCTTGGAGAAGAGAACCAAAAACCTGCCCAAAAACCATCTTTACTCCTTGTGGATGGACTCTGAAGCAGTCCTGAGCTCCTGGCAAAGGGCAATGATGTGGAAATTCGTTTTATCAGCACAGTGCCAAACACAAAGCAGAGAGTGAGATGTCTGAGTTGATGGAAGTACAGACAGGCACGGGGGAGCTTACTGACATTCTCTGGAACAAGAGGGCTTCTTGCCATGCTTCTAATAAGTGACTCACCAGATCACTTATAATTAATTATAAATGAGAGTCTTTCAGATATTTTAATTTGGAGGATATGTGAGGATAGTTGGAAGTGTAACCTTTGGCTGTGAGGGAGTCACATAAGGACTTAGGTATTAGGTAGAGGGTTTGAACCTCTCTGTGGCTCTCCCAAAGTCTTCCAGCAGGTGCATGTGCTCTGCAGTAACACCAGGCTGCCTCTGCTCTCTGCAGGCACTGGGGAGGAGCTGGTAGACCTCCAAGGCTCTGGGTGTAGAATCATAGAATGGTTTAGATTGGAAGGGACCTCAAAGATCATCCAATTCCAACCCACTGCCACAGGCAGGGACACCTCCCACTGGAACAGGTCACTCAAGGCCTCATTCAACCTGGTCCTGAACACCTCCAGGGAGGGAACAGCCACAATCTCCCTGGGCAACCTGTGCCAGTGTCTCACCACCCTCACTGCAAACAACTTTCTCCTCACATCCACTTTCAATCTCCCCTCTGCCACTTTAAACCCATTCCTCCTCCTCCTCCTCCTCCTCTCATTCCCTACCCTTGTCAATAGTCCCTCCCCAGCCCTCCTGGAGCTCCCTGCAAGGCCACTCCAAGGTCTCCTGGCAGCCTTCTCTTCTGCAGGCTGCACAGCCCCAAGTCTCTCAGCCTGTCCTCAGAGCAGAGCTGCTGTAGCCCTCTCAGCGTCTTCATATCTCAGAGTGGAGGATATGTGAGGATAGTTGGAAGTGTAAGCCTTGGCTGTGAAGGAGTCACTGTCAAGTGCATAAGCACTTCAGTAGTAGATAGAAGGTTTGAACCTCTCTGTGGCTTCCTGAAAGTCTTCCAGCAGGTGCATGTGCTCTGCAGTAACACCAGGCTGCCTCTGCTCTCTGCAGGCACTGGGGAGGAGCTGGTGGACCTCCATGGCTCTGGGTATGTCAGAGTGGAAGCTGCCCAACCAGACTGGCAGGTCTTGCACACACACAGCCTTACGAAGGTGCTGAAGTCAGGAGTCAGGTTTGCTGCTGGCAGAATGGTGCAGGTTTGCCCAGCTCCAATCTCTGTGCTCCCTGTGGCTTGCTGAGGCTGGCCAAGGGCCCCCTGCTCCCCAGAGCTACCTGCTCAGCCATGTGCAGCAGGAAGTGCTGGCCCCTGTTTGACAGGCTTGGTTCCTCCTGGTGCCTTCAGGCCTGTGGCAGTGCCCTGCTGCCCAGTGCTGCTGAGCACTTGGAGCTGTTGTCTTGGTGGCTGAGCTGTAACCCCAGATGTGACCATGCTTGTGTATCCAGGCTTGTGTGCTGGTGGTGTGAGCAGGTGTCCTGACACCTGCTGTCCCAGCCAGAGCTGGTGGAATACCATGGAGTGCTTCTTCTGCATTTGGCCCTCTCTGACACATTCTCTTGCCCTGTGATACTGGAACGTTTCTAGTGCTGAGTGAGCTCCAGAGACCAAATCTTGGCACTGTGCCCTGCTGGGAACTCTCTGCAGAGCTGTCTGATAGAGACTGAGCAAACTCTGCTTGAAGTGCCCAGGAAACAGGGAAAGGCTCAGGTGAGGCTGTGCTCATGCCATGCTCAAGGGCTGCCAGAAGCAGGATCTGGCTGTGCATATTGCACTGCTGCAGCAGCTCTTCCACAGCAGCAGCCTTCCCTGGCTGTACCATGTGCAGTTGTACCATGGCTCAGGCTGGGAGAGACCTCAGAGATCAGCTAACCCAGCCCCTGCCACGGGCAGGGACACCTCTCAACCAGCTCAGGTTACTCAAGGCCCTGGCCTTGAACATCTCCAGGGAGGGGTCATCCACAGCCTCTCTGGACAATCCATTCCAGAGTCTTGCCACCTTCCTACTGAAGAATTTCTTCCTCTATCTAAGCTTTCTCCTTCAATTTAAATCCACCTCCCCTTGTCCTGTTGGTGGACACTCTTGCAAAAAGTCCCTCTGCAGCCTTGCTGTAGGTTCCCTTCAGTGTCACAGGGTCACAGGATGTTAGGGGTTGGAAGGGACCTCTGGAGATCCTTGAGGCTCCTCTGCCAGAGCAGGTCACACAGGAACACATCCAGACAGGGCTGGAAGGTCTCCTGAGAAGGAGACTCCACAACCTCTCTGGGCAGCCTGTGCCAGGGCTCTGGCACCCTCCCAGTCAAGAAGTTCTTCCTCATGTTGAGGTGGAACTTGCTGTGCTGCAGCTACCGTCCCTTGTCCTATCCCAGGGCACAGGTGAGCAGAGGCTGTCCCTGCCCCTTCCTTCCTGACCCCCAGCCCTCAGGTCTTTACAGACACTGCTCAGACCCCTTCTCCTCACCAGACCAAACAGCCCCAGGGCTCTCAGCCTCCCCTCCTCAGGCAGTGCTCCAGCCCCTGCAGCATCCTTGTAGCCCTCCCTTGGACTCTCTCAAGCAGCCACTGGAAGACAGTTTATAAGGCCCTGGCGGAGTCCTCTTCAGCTCCTGTTACATCTTTTACTCATGCATGTTTCATAAACCACCTTTTTTTTTAAGCAGTCCTTAATGATAGCTGGAAGTTGCTCTCACATGGGTGAGAGTTCCAGAGTGGTGCCTCTGGCCCAGGCACTGGGCAAGGCAGGCAATGTGTCCTGCCCTGGTTTGCCAAGTGCTCGTAGCTTTCTGTCTTCAGGGCACTTGCTCTTGAGGTCTGTTTGCCTCTTTAGTGTCATAACTATGACTACTTTAACATGGATCAAAATGATTCTAGTAATTACAGTCTGGATTGGCCTCTCTTGGGAGAGTTCTGTTCAATTCAAAGGCAGGAGAGCTCCTGCAGTGCACAAAGCCTGCCCCAAATGCCTGTTGATGCTCAGGGTGCAGTGTTGTCAATCCCTAGATGAATTCTGTGTTCAGTTTGTTTCCTGTGACCTCTGGACATCACCTTTCTGTCACAGAATTGTCAGGGCTGGAAGGGACCTCAGGGATCATCCAGTTTCAACCCCTTGCCATGGGCAAGGACACCTCACACTAGATCACATTTCCCAGAGCCACATCCAGCCTGGCCTTAAAAACTTCCAGGGATGAGGCTTTAACCACCTCCTTGGGCAACCTGTGCCAGTCTCTCACCACCCCCATGCTGCTGAACTTCTTCCTAACCTCTAATCTAAATCTCCCCTCCTCCTGGCACTACCCACACCCATTAAAGACCCTCCACAGTTTTTCTGTAGCCCCCTTCAGATCCTGGAAGGCCACAGTAAGTTCACCTCAGAGCCTTCTCCTCTCCAGACTGCACAGCCCCAGCTCTCTCAGCCTGTCCCCATGGCAGAGCAGCTCCAGCCCTCTGCTCATCCTGGTGGCCCTGCTCTGGACATGCTCCAGCACCTCCAGACCTTTCCTGTTATAAGGGCTCCACACCTGGGCACAGGTTATTTATGGAAACCAAACGAGAAGACTCACTGGGGAGATGCAGAAATGAAGGTTTCCAAGCCCTTGGCTTTCCATGCTCACTTTTCACACCTTGGCACAACTTCCCTGCACTGTTGCACAGTCAGTGGTGGTGGTGCAGAATCCCCTGGCCTCGTGGGGTATGGTGGTGTGTTAGTTGAAGCCAATCCCCCTGAGCTCAAAAGCTCAATGCTTAATTAGATCTGGAAGTGAAAAATAAACTTTGACAATAAACAACAGGTAAGGGGAATTACAGAGGATAGGGGAAAGGGAACAGAAAATACAAAATACAGGTATAAGGTAAAGGGAATTAGAGAGGATAGGGGAAAAGGGAACAGAAAATACAAGATACAGGAATAAGGTAAAGGGAATTAGAGAGGATAGGGGAAAAGGGAACAGAAAATACAAGATACAGGAATAAGGTAAAGGGAATTAGAGAGGATAGGGGAAAAGGGAACAGAAAATACAAGATACAGGAATAAGGTAAAGGGAATTACAGAGGATAGGGGAGAGGGAACAGAAAATACAAGATACAGGAATAAGGTAAAGGGAATTACAGAGGATAGGGGAGAGGGAACAGAAAATACAAGATACAGGTATAAGGTAAGGGGAATTACAGAGGATAGGGGAGAGGGAAAAAAAAAAACAAGAAAAAGGAAAAAGGCTGCCTGTAACAGAGCATGACAGCCAGCAAGAGCCTGGCAGGTTGGTGGTGTGCTCTGAGCTGTGGCAAAAAGTGTCCCTCAGNAGATACAGGTATAAGGTAAGGGGAATTACAGAGGATAGGGGAGAGGGAACAAAATACAAAATGAAAAAAATACAAGCAGTAGATGTGAGTGGATGGGAGTTGAATCCAAGTGGTGAAGCTGTTAATTGGTGCTAGATGCAGCTGGATGCTGGCAGGATGCAGCAGGTTTGAGTTCCCAGTGTGGTTGCTCTCCCCAGGTGTTTGCTGCAGAGCAGGTGGTGAAATAGCAGCAGGGCAGGAAAGTGCTGAGCTGGTGAGGAGCAGAGACCAAGAGGAAGAAAGAGGAAGTTCATCTGCCCTTTATAGAGGGTCCCAGGAGGAATTGTGAGGGGCTAAACATGACCCCTGGGGGCAGCTCAGAGCACCCCCAGGGAGGAGTCAGGATCCAGTTCAGGTAAGCCCCCAGGAGGGCTTAACCCTTTACAGGTGTAGTCCTCCCAGACCCAGGGACAGAGTGTGAAGGAGCCTGCTTGTGTCTGGTGCCTGAGAGGAAGTTTGTGGATGGATGCTTAGTGAGGGCCTGTCCTCTCCAGCACAACTCAGCAATCCATGCACTGGGATGGCAGTTCAGAGGCTGCAGGCACAGCCAGGCTGCTGGGCTGGGGAGATGTAGCTCAGGGAGCAGATTCTGGGGAAGGGATTGTTAAATGGTAGAGCTACTTCAATCCTGATGGATTCTTTTAACCCAGGAAGACAAGTAAAGGAGTGAGTTAGCTCCTGTCTTGTTTGTCACTGTGACACATGATACTGTACAGGTTGTGAACATCAGGAGGTGCAACAAGGCCAAGGGCAAGGTCCTGCAGCTGGGTCGAGGCAATCCCAAGCACCAATGCAGACTGGGCAGGGAGTGGCTGGAGTGCAGCCCTGAGGAGAGGGACTTGGGGGAGCTGGTGAAGGAGAAGCTGAAGATGAGGCAGCAGTGTGCACTTGCAGGCTGGAGAAGAGGAGGCTCCCAGGAGACCTGCTTGTGGCCTTCCAGGATCTGAAGGGGGCTACAAAAAAGCTGGGGAGGGACATCCTGACATCCACCCATTGCTCCCAGGACCAATCAAACAGTTAATTTTGTTGGGGGTCACATCTCCAGGGGTTTGCTTGTTTCACAGCCAGTTGGTATTGAGGGCTCCTGGTTCCTCCTGGACCAGCTGGCAGGCTCAGGCTCTGCCTCCCATCGCTGTTTCTGCCTGATGAGCTCCCTCAGTGTCCTGGTGGCTATCAAATCAAATTTCATTCCTGGCCCTCTGCATTACAAGATCTGTTGCAGCTCATCCTGCATGCCCTTAATGTACCTCTTGTGCACAGATCTGCTTCCCAGGTTTATGTCATCTGCAAGTGGCTTTGGGAGACTTCAGGTGTCTGCAGGAAGAGCATTAGCAGGAAAAGAGACTGCAGTGCACCCTGGGGCTGATCTAGGAGCAAGTCTGTTAGCTCCTTTCTGGGGCTCTCAAGTGCTCTTGCTTTAGCCAATTTCCAACTCACTTCAACACTTTCTTCCTCACTATAAAAGCTCATCTCTGCTTCTCATTACAGCCTTCCACGGGGCACAATACCTGATGCTCTCCCAAACTGCAGGGAGGCTACCACCTTCCCTTTCTCCTGAAACTCCTTTATTTTCCTCTGAGGAAAGAGGGATTTGTAGATCTCAACTTAATCTTTAGCAGTAGTATGCTGGAAAGGGGTGGGAAATTCAACACTCTCTGCACCTCGACAGTTTTTTCTACAGTTTGGCATAGCGTTGAGCTCAAAGGAGGGATATTCTCTTCAGTAGGTCTTAAATATCATCACTGATTCCTCACTCCCCCAGCCACTGACTCCTCACTCCCCTATTTACTGACTCTTAGAATCATAGAATCAGTCAGGGTTGGAAGGAACCACAAGGAAGGGAGATTCAGGTGGGATGTGAGGAGGAAGTTCTTCACCATGGGAGTGGTGAGAGGCTGGAATGGGTTGCTCAGGGTGATGTTTGGGGCCAGATCCCTGGAGGTGTTTGCAACCAGGCTGGCAGAGGCTGTGGGCAGCCTGCTCTAGGGTAGGGTGTCCCTGGGCATGGCAGGGGGGTTGGGACTGGCTGATCCTTGTGGTGCCTTCCAACCTTGACTGATTCTGTGACTCTATCCAGCAGTTCCTGTCCCTCTGCAACTGGGGAGCCCCAAACTGAAGGCAGTGCTCAAAATGAGCTCTGAGCAGGGCAGAGCAGAGGCAAAGGAGAACCTCCCTGGCTCTGCTGGACACACTCTGCCTAATGCCCCCCAGGACCCCCTTGGCCCCCAGGGCACATTGCTGTGCCATGGATGTTCTCCCCCAGCACTCCCAGGTCCCTCTCCTTGGGGCTGCTCTCCAGCAGTCCCCTCCCAGCCTGTCCTGCTGCAGTTTATTCTTCCTGCCCAGCTGCAGGACTCTGCACTTGTCCTTGTTGAGCCTCCTTTGGTTCCTCTGTGCCCAGCTGTGTCTGTGCAGGTCTCACTGGATGGCCTCACTTTCTCTCAGTCAGAGCATGGTGCTTGCTCTGTGCCAGCTGTGCCATCAGAAGCTCGTGCCCAGGAAAGCTGTGGAGATAGACTGTGTTAGAACAGGAGACCCTGGGATCTGTCCCAGTGAGCCAGAATCTGTGGCAGGGGGAACAGGCAGAGAGAGGCACTGCCAGGGCTGGCAGGAGCCAGCATTTCTGGGCATTCTCTGGGAGTTCAGTCAGCAGACTGCACCAGGTAGAAAGGGCTGTTGGCAGCTTGCTCTGGTACCTCCCTCACTCTCCTCTCTCTCAGACAGCCTCTTTGTTATCTGGTAACTCTTCGTGGAGGCTTCTAACAAAATCATGCTCTGCTGCTGTGGAGAAGAGGAACCTCCTGAACTCCCTTCACGTCTGCCCTGTTCTCTGCTGACCAGCAGTATTGTTCCCTCTGCCACAGGTTAACTGTCAGTGATGTTGGTGTCTCAGCAGGTACTTGGCAGTGCTGATGTGCTTTTGTCTTTTTGCAGAAGCTACACTTCTGTCTTGGAGCTTTTCCCTCCAAAGACATTCACTATGATGCCTGCTTGCACAGAGAGCCACAGAACTGCTTTGGTTAGAAGAGACCTTTAAGGCCATCCAGATGGTGTACCTACTGTGTTGTAAGAGAAGGGGGAAGCAGTGTCAAGGGTGCCTAGCTCTGCCCTCCTGAAACTTGCTCCTCATTTCAGGAAGCAGCCTTGCTGTGGTACTGAACTGTTCTTTCCTTTTGGCAATAGGTCATAGCAAACGACAGAAGCCCTCTGGTGGGTAAAGTCCACTGGGAGAAGATGGTGAAGAAGGTATCCAGATTTGGCATACGAACTGGCACCTTTAACTGCTCCAGTGACCCCAGGTGAGTGCTGCAAGCATTAGCTACATCCCAAGAACATCCGAAGGCTCAGTTGTGTTGTAAAAGTGACAGCAGCTGCCTTGATTCTGCTAAAATCCATTCAGAAGTCTCCATGACATTCACTAGCAGCATCCTAAGGGCAGGCCTGCAGCTTCCCAAAGCGCTGTGTGGGAATTTGGCTACACAGAGTGAGTAAAGAGGTGGCAGGGAGCAGAGCAGAAGAGCTTACAGCCCAGGCATTCAGGGACAAGAATGGTGCTTGCCTGGGGCAAAGCCAAGTATCTATAGCCTTTGTCAGAGGGCGGTGGCAGCTGGAGAGTTGTGACAGTGCCATCTGCAAAGGAGGAGCACAGGGCAGCATGAACCCTGCTGCTCAGGCTTGCTGCCAAGCCCCGCTCCTGACAAAGGGCTGTGTGTTTGTGCAGAGGCTTGCACACACCCTGGGACAACACAGTGTGCTCTGCAGGAGGCACTCCTGTTGGAGCTGTTGAACAAGCAGGCAGGGCAGAGCCAAAGACCCTGTTAGGAGCTCTGTGCTGCTGCAAAAGGAGATGTGAACCTTGGGGAGCTTCACGCGAGGCTGTGTCTGGAATGCGGTGGCAGGCACGGATAGGTCTGTGCCTTGCACAGCTGAGCTGCCACCTTTGGAAGGACACCTCAGAGTTAATCATAAGAGACAGTTCTTAGACTCCAGAGTGGCTAATCAGAGCAGTGGTGTTGGAACATCTACAGCACTTGGCAGTGTTTCTCTTCTCGTAGCTGCTGAGTGGTTTCAATGTTACCAGCAAATGTTATTTTTCTAATTAATCATTTTTTTTTTCCACTAAAACAAGAAATGCTTTGTTGAGTGAATCATTTTCTTCAGGTTGCAATTGACATTCAGAAGAACACTGCACACTGTAGTTGTCAGGATACTTTTATTGGTAGGATAATAGTTTACAGCTCCTAAAGATGCTCCAGTTGGATTCCTGAGGTGATGAGGTGTAATTGTCTCAGTAGATACTGAGGGGCTGCTGGGTGAGGCTGGTGGCTCCTCTTTGAGTGTGCAGGGTGCTCAGAGGCAGCTTGCATGGCTGCTGGCTGTGTATGCTTTGACTGTCGAGACCTGGCAGGCATTTCCTGAAGGGAGGGCTGGGTAAATTGGGTGGCACATTGATGCTGGGACGAAAGATGCATGAGAGGAAGAATCTCTGAAGTCATCACACTTGTCTCGTAGTTACTGGGGTCTGTACCATGACTCGAGGCCTTGAGGAGCCTCTTCAAGGTGTGGATATGGATTTACCCCACCTCAGCACCCTGTGTGCCACTCGAGGTGGTGTTCCTGCAGCCCAAATCACCTGGCAGCATGTGGCTGCTTCCTCCTCTGCCAGCTTTGTGCTCTCCCACCACACCTCCCCTCTCTGCATCCTTCCTGATAGCCCCAGTAGGAAGTGGACCCTTGGCAGCTTCACTGAAGTGTCTGTGAACAGGGTGGTGTTAACTTTGCTGCTTGGCCAAAGCAGGATGAGAGAGGCACTGGGAAAGTCAAGCTGCAGGCTGGGGAAAGCTGGGGGACGCTGAGCTGCAGTGCAGTGGTTTTCTTCTCACCTGGAGGGCCAAGATAAAATAGCTTCTGACACTAAAGCGTTTGGTGGGGTATGTGTCAAATGCAGTCACAGAGTGTGATTGTGTGGCCCTGTAGGCTGTGGTGATCCATGAGCATTGGCACTGCTCCTCTTCCTCTGCCATGGCTCCATCTGTCTCTGCAGCATTGCAGTGAGGTGGGCACCAAAAGCACTGCAGCGCTGCAGGCACTTTGGCAGGCAGTAGTGAGTGCCTCCTGTTCCTGCTGTCCCATGTGAAGATGCCCAGCTCTTGGCTTTGGGCTCCTAACAGCGATATAAGGGCTGCAGCTGCAGGGGTTTGCAGCTCTGGTCTAACCTGCCCTTCTCTCTGTAGATACTGCAGGAGGAGAGGTTGGCTCAAGTCCACCCTCATTATGTCAGTTCCACAAACCAGTACCTCCAAGGGCAAGGTGATGCTGAAGGAGTACAGCGGGCGCAGGGTGGAGGTGGAGCACATCTTCAAGTGGATCACAGCCCACGCTGCTTCTCGCATCAAAACCATCTACAGCTCGGAGCACTTGAAGGAAGAGTGGAACAAGAGCGACCAGTACCGGGTGAAGGTCTACCTGTTTGCCAGCCTGGACCAGCCCCCTGCCTTCTTCTCCGCACTCAGCGTCAAGTTCACTGGGAGGGTGGAGTTCATTTTTGTGAACGTGGAGAACTGGGACAACAGAAGTTACATGGCAGAGATCGGCATCTACAAGACCCCCTCCTACATCCTCCGGACTCCTGAGGGGATGTACAGGTACGGCAATAACACAGGGGAGTTCATCTCGCTGCGCGCCATGGACTCCTTCCTGCGCTCCTTGCAGCCAGAAGTCAACGACTTGTTTGTTTTAAGCTTAGTTTTGGTCAACCTGATGGCTTGGATGGACCTGTTCATCACGCAAGGCGCCACCATAAAGCGCTTCGTGGTCCTCATAAGCACTTTAGGGACGTACAACTCGCTGCTCATTATCTCCTGGCTGCCCGTCTTGGGGTTTTTGCAGCTGCCCTACTTAGACAGCTTTTACGAGTACAGTTTAAAACTCTTCAGGTACTCCAACACAACTACTTTGGCTTCTTGGGTGAGGGCCGACTGGATGTTCTACTCTTCACACCCAGCCCTCTTCCTCAGCACCTACCTGGGCCACGGTTTGCTCATCGATTACTTCGAGAAGAAAAGGCGACGCAACAACAACGCGGACGAGGTGAACGCCAACAACCTGGAGTGGCTGTCGAGCCTGTGGGACTGGTACACCAGCTACTTGTTCCACCCCATCGCTTCCTTCCAGCACTTCCCCTTTGACTCGGATTGGGACGAGGACCCAGACCTGTTCCTGGAGCGGCTGGCGTTCCCTGACCTCTGGCTTCACCCTCTGATACCCACCGATTACATCAAAAGCCTGCCCCTGTGGAGGTTTACATGCCTCGGCATCCACTCCGATGAGGAGGTGCTGGAAACCCTGCAAGACAGTGAGAGCGATTCCGACAGCGACAACAAGGAGGGCTTCAGCAGCGAGAAGGAAGGCTCCGAGGACGATGAGCTGCTCGGGCCCCAGGGCTGCTCGCCCCCCAGCCCAGGCTGCCGGCCCGAGGCGTGCGGGCGCGGGGTGAGCCCCTGCGGCGCTGCGGGGGGCGCGGAGCCAGACTGGTCGGGCTGGCCCTCGGCGATGTTGCACTGCACGGAGTGCGTGGTGTGTCTAGAAAACTTCAGCAGCGGCTGCCTGCTGATGGGCCTGCCCTGCGGCCACGTCTTCCACCAGAATTGCATCGTGCTGTGGCTGGCGGGCGGGCGGCACTGCTGCCCCGTCTGCAGGTGGCCTTCCTACAAGAAGAAGCAGGCGTACGCGCGGCCGGCCTGGGGCCAAGCCCCGTCCTAGCTGTGCCTGCCGGCCTCCCGCGGGAGCCCTCCTGCTTGCCTTGTCGATGTTAGTCCCCCCCAGAGATTCCCTGCATTTGGAGTTTTAGTTGCAGTGTTCGTGCGGTGAGCTCAGCTGTGCCCAGCGCTCCCTCGGCCGCCTCGGCTGCTCGGCTCCACGCGCCCGCCCCGCACTCAGCCTTTCTCTTCACCACCCACAAACTCTCTGCTCTTTTCCTTCTTTTTTTTTTTTTTTTTTTTCTTTTTTTTTTTT